>KK122029.1:519587-537347 GCA_000611955.2 Stegodyphus mimosarum | reverse complement strand
ACATTCCCAAGGCCTTGAAAATCGACATGCACTCGCTTCTTCTTTGCCACAATAAATATGTGCACTTAATCTTTATTATGTTCACATAAGGACGGATATTAATAACAAACAGAATGCTAGTAGTTCAACGAGGGCCCGAATTCCGGCGATAAGGTTGGCTACATGGGGAGCTATGTAATTCCCCCCCTTCTTTGCATAATTAAAAAAATAAGGGTTGTTAGTTCTCTTTCTCTTGACAAACAATCTAACTCATAACTTCAGTGCTCTTTACTATTCCACTTCCAGCTTTTGTGTTTTCTTGACTAGTTTTTGAGCCTTAGCGACAATCTCCTTGAAAGTAATCGGATGCTCAAATCTTGTGAATATGTTTACATCTGTAAGCTAAACATATCACTGATGTGCACCTAATATTTTTTCCTCAATTTTACTTTTCCCCCTTTCCGCGAGCAACTAAATGCACATGTGCTGCGATGATTGTAATTTTATACGTGTACAGAATTGAACAATAAAACTGAAATACCTGCACATAGAGTACCACACTTTATTAATGCGACGAAGTCTCTCTTTCTGAGATCCAGTGCGGCGATTCTTCTTCAAAACAATCGATGTAAGTGGCGTTTAGTCATTAAAAATATTTTTAGACTTTCTTCAGTAAAAAACAGCGGTTGTTTCTCTTCATAAAGTTAGGTAAAGATCTCTGTCCTCTGGTATACCATAGAAAGGCTCAGTGGTGTTCTGATCAGTGAATTGTGAAATCGATTGTGAATCAGGGACTGTGATGGATTCTGAAGATGTTTAAGCTCCTTTTCCAGCCCTTTAAACTAACGTGTTCCAATTCCATTGCGTGAATTCCATTACGTCCTTCGGGGTACAAAGATGAAATAACTCAATGGTTGCACTAGCGATACTTTTATGATGAAAAATCAAGAACAATCAGTGTTCCTAAAGAGTTCCATGTTAATGAGGTTTAAATCATCACTGGACCACCACCACGCTTCCCTCTCCCCAGGAGAGAGCACCAATCATAAAGCCCTGCAGGAATTCTTCACGTATATACTCTTCCAGAGGTAAAAAAAAATCTGACGTGGACACCATATGAATTCCTTGTACGGCCTGCTAAATTTTTTTTATATATATAATTTAGCACTACGGTGCTGCTGATTCGTTCGGTACTGCTGATTGCAATAAAAAAGGGGGAGCGTAACTAGATGTTATGGCTGTCTCATATACAAACTTTCAATGTTCTATCGCTAATCGTTTCTGAATTATGCGAGATAAATAGGTAAGTACATACGTACAGACGCCACGAAAAACAAATCCCTGTTAAATCCATTTGAAGTTCATTTTACAATTACAGTTGACTTGGGGGAAAAAGCGTCCTTTATTCTGTCCATACATACAGACGTTATTCAAAAAAAAAAGCCAGTGGATTCGGGGACTGTCAAAATGGATATTTCCGTTGAAATATGATACCCGAAAGTTTTCGTGATTACAATACTTCCTTTACTTCGTACAAGAAAGTAAATAGTGCACTAAAGATACTCCTCATTGAATGATACATGTTTTTCATTGTAAACAATCCAAGCTTTGCTCTTCTGACATTACTGAAGCTAACCTTCAGCAAGGACGTTACTTAACAATGGTTTTGCAATAACTGCACAATTGTGAACATTAAACCTCTAAAGCACCAGCTGGACAATTTTTGTAGATATAGGTAATTTCAGGAGAAGGATTTACCATAACTTAAACTGTCTCTGGTTTTCTCCCTACAGTTATTTTTAATACTCTAAGATTCCTTCTAGATAGTTAACTTTTACCTCGGAGGTTATTCCTATTGGACTTTCTAAGCATACAAAAATGAGTCTTGATACTTCTTCCATTGATACGCTAAAAGACACAAACTGTTTGTAACAGATATTCTCCTTCTTTTGAACTTTGATGGATCCCTCATTGTCACATAATTTCGAATGTTTGAAGTCAGTACTTCTAATACCACTAAGCTTTCTAACTTCTGTCTCTCAATCGTGCTGTCAGGAGCTTCAGAAAAATTTTCAAATACCTGGAATCCTTTAATTGTCTAAACTCTGAGGGTAAGTCTAAATTTAAGGAATCGTGGATGCGATGTTCTTTAGTGCTTCTGGATCCGAGGACGTATGAGTAAAAGACAACGAAATGACAGACATCGCAGCAAAATCTAATGTCGAACTATCCAGTAGATTCCTACCGTTCAGAGATACCAGCACACTCACAAAACTAAAATTCTTGAATGAGTGGCAATTGATTTCGGACTATCGAATTGAGTAATTGTTAATACTAGGATTAGAACTGGTTACTCATAATTATCCACTGAAAGCCGAGAAGGAACCTACTTGTCTGAACTGTTATATCGCTCATGTTCATTTTAAAGCCTGCGACTTGTCTTTTCTTGGCCGATTAATCGAAAGTCATAATCGATAAGTCAATCCTAATTTATTTCGATAATTTTAAGAGATTAGTCTTTGTTATTTAATCCGATTTGGTTTTGAAATACTTTCTTTTATCTTAATGCTACGTATTTTATTGGATTTCATATTTTGTCATTTTACCCGTTTCATATTTCAAATCTCCGTTTGAATTTTACGTACTAGTTTCACCTCGGGATGCATCATGATATTGTCTCAAACTTGAAACTCACGTTTCAAGCTAACATGTGTAATATCTAACTTATGTTTGGGGTCATCGCAACCTTTTAAGTCAGGAAGCCAGAAAACTCCGCTGCCACCACCACTGAGATTAAATTGATTTTTGATTTCCCAATATATTGTAGATATTATCGCGCTTTGTTGACAGAATTCGAAATGTTTTTGTGAACATTCGCCGGTGCGGAAGACAAAAATGTTTTTAATTTGTAATTTGGATTTTATATTCGCCAAGTGTTCCATTTTTATTGTTTATGTAGTCTCGATGTTGATTTCATTGTTATGTTGATCTCAGTTCTGAAATGTTTGGGAAGCGCAGGTATAAAAATTTCATTTGAATGCTCTGAAATTGTTAGAAACGACGTTAAAAATGGTGAATAATCTACATAATACAGGGCTATTCTGCAGTGAGATTAGCTATTTTGAACATTTGGGGCTTAAACGACTTAAATGCTACTTAGAATTGAGTTACGAATTAAATATTTCTTTTGAGATCCTCTGATATACATTTTCAGTGTGACTTTTCGAATACTTGTTCCTTCCAGTGTTCTATACCTCGGAACTGAATTCTTTTTTTTTTCATTGCACTCAGTATAATAGCTTTGGGGCTGTAATAAAACTCAAATTTCATGTACAATCCGCCTTCTTTTTTTAAACCACAAGGAGCTAACACGCAGTTCAGTGCAATATGCAAAGAATTAACTAGGAAAAGCTACCAAATATCAGTTATACAACTACAGCAATCTATCAATATATCTATCAATGAGACACTTAACACTGAAGAACTTTCTGACGTACCAAATTCTAAAACTCTATCACAAGGACTGATGTGTTCAAAAACCTAATAATCTCGCTCAGAGTTGTAGGATGTAACCTCAAACGCCGCAAGTAACAGCAACAGATTAAAAATGCAAACAGAACTGGAGCTGTCCTCCATAGCATATAAGTGCGAGAGGCACCAACTGTGAAGGCATTAATGTAAAAACATTTAATGAACGCGCCAAATGTAATGCACTGCAAGCAACGTCTGGCGGGACCATTGTGGACTCTGTGAAGTGTAGTCATCTGAGTAATTATAGCAGTTAGACGATACCTACTCTGCCAATAGGTAAACAATGGGTTTCCCGCCACACTTCTCCATATCTGTATCCACACAGAAAAAGTTATTTCAAGTTAGGTTAAAAACATATGTTTGTAGATGTAAAGATTCCTTTTAGCTCGCTTTTTAATGAGTAAAACTTTCATTTAGATTTAATTTTAAGAAATCAAATGTTTGTTTATTTTAGAAAATTATAACGATTGATCAATGTGCCAAAATTTCCCTTGCAGACTTAGTTATTCACTTCGGATTTTGTTATTAAAGTGCAAATAATGATCTCACAGTTTCTGCACATCATACTTATATCATAATCGAATAATTAATTATTTTTATTATTAAATGCAGATGAAAATGTGTAAAATGTTATTTTAAGAAAACAATATAACAGGTATCGTATTTTCAAAATACGATGTTTCAAACGGCACATTTAAATAGTATATGTTTCTCACAAAATGAAGTAAAACGTGTCACCAACACTTACTTCCATGCTGAATTGATTCAGTTACTCAGATATTAGGATTTCAAAATTCAGTATCATAATACTGAATAATGCTTAATTTACAATCTCTTTAATGAAGCACTAGAGCTCTAAATGACTTACTCTGCAGAGAATTAGCGAAGGGAATTATAATATTAATTGTGAACAACTAGTGAAGAGAATATTCAACTTAATGCTCTCTATCCTAATACAGGAACCTGATAGACCTCTTACTAGTGCACATGTCCGCTTTGTCCAGAATAAATATTTTACCGAGTTTTCGCTTTACTGAAGATGCAAAATGTAGTTACTGTTGAAATTTCTGCTTAAATGACAAAATTAATTTTTAAGGAATTGTATGGACAACGATAGTAAATTTTTAAAAAATTCTACATGTATTCCGATTTTATTTTTCATTTGTCTTCATTTAATGCGTTAGCAAGTCTTATCATCTTGTAGTTAAAATATATAAAATCAATTTGATGGAAGCTTAATTCGTTTCGTCTTTTTATCTAATATTTAGGTTCTTTGCATTGAAGGATCGATGGCGACAAATAATCTGTAACTGAAGCTGCTTCTTTTTCAGCTTAAGTCCATGAACGTGGTCATCCATGACCACACTACAAGCAGCCACAAAAAAATGTAAGTTTAATTTTACCAATGATTATCCTTGGGCTCAAAAAGAACCGAGTCGTGCGAGTAGCATACATGTTTGAGTTCATAATTTCAGGCGGTGTTTGCACATTTTTGTAACGATTTCGGGACCCTTCAATTAATGTATAAAATGTTATTTTATGTTTCAGTTACTTTTCTAACTGTTCGATCTGATGGCCTTTTTCCTGGAGTATATTTGTGCATTATGATTTTCCTGATAGAAGAGTTTTCAGTAAAATTTCTGGGATGTTGATTTCCATCCCTCTTCCGCTATCTTTACGAATTTGTCAATCGCAGTGAGTTTGGGCTCACAAAGAACTCTTTTTCAAAGACTAAAGGCATAACAGTCCATACATGAAATGTCACGGAACTTCGCAAGAAGGCGTCGAAAATGATATATGCGATACCTGTATCAGTCTTCACGTTTTCAAAGAATGCACTGAATTTTTCAAAGTATGAATTGTTGCTTTTTCTTAATGTGAAGTGATACTCTTTGAAAATCATCGGGATAAAGAAATGGAATTTTTTCTGCCCATATCGCACGTAAAATTTTCTCTTGAGAGAGGTTGAGTTGATTTTAACATTTTTTACCACTTTTCTTACTTTTAATTTCCAACTGTAAAAGAATCCTAAGACAATCCTAAACTCCTCACTGAAACTTTCTTTGCATTGATGGAAGCAGGTCTGCCCATTTTTCCTCATTATTTTTTATAATAAATAGACCTTTTCTTGTTGTTGCAGTCATTTAAGTAAACCCATGCTTCATCAGGGAACACAATGCATTTTCATTTATCTCCTTTTCGTACAGGATTTTGCAAATTGTTTGCGCTGAGCCGCATGCCTCGGCAAAAGCTGGTGACCATTGTGTTTTTAGCTTTTCTAAGTTGTAAATCTTGAAATTATAATTTTACTTATTGTCGTTATAGATGTATTTAAAATTTTGCAATCTATTTCTGCTTTAATAGATCTTTCTCTTGTTAACAAGAATTTAACTTGAGAAGCATTAGAAACAGTAGGTAATTTTTTCGGGTATTCTTTGGGAGACTTCTTTCCACGCAGAAGTAATGATTGGTGATTTTTTTCCTTTTCGATTAATACTGTTGCTTAGAAATTTCAATGTTATGCATTTCCTAACGTTCGTGAATTATAGAATAGAAATATTTCGTCATAGAATAAAAATATTTCTCTTCGGGAAGCGCAAAAACATATCTTCGATCCAGTTTCTTTACGTGCAACATTTTGAAAGAAGAATAAATTTAAATGTAGCAGAAGATATTATGTATTTCAGCTAATAAACTGTCGATAGAAATTTGTATTCCCAAGCATTTGTTTTTTTAATTCTTTATTGAAGTATTTCTAAAAAATGTGTAAATACCCTCTACAGACGAATATGACTTTCTAGAACGCTGCTGTGCAGGATAATCGGAGAATGGCGAGTACTGTTATAAAGATTTATCGAATTTCCCCTTGAGTGCTCTTGTCGTGTAAGTGGTTAGCACATCCAGCGAGCAAATGAAAAATCCACTGTTTGAATCCTGCCGAGGCCACTGTCGAATTTAACGCATTTTGCCTTGAAAATCTTAATTGTAGTTTCAGCACTAGTACAAATTTTTTCCGAACCATTAGGTCTTTATAAAGGGGCAGGATCTCGAGGAAATCGACTGAACACTTCCTTGTGTGGTTCACTTAAAGGTTACCAGTCGGGGTTTAAGACAATGGCTAGGCTTTTAATGACCCCTCGCCCACGCGATCCTCGTATGGGGACTTAACAGGAAGTAGCTTGATGTCAATATGCTGCATCAACTCTGATTTCATGCGTTTGATACTATAGTTCCATTTTGCTGCCAAGAAACATTCTAGAGATGTAGACATTCGAAATTAATTTTAATCACATTTATTTATTTTCTAGTAATGTAAATATTTATAAAATTTTGAATCTAGTTTTAGTCAGTTTTCCTTTCAAATTCTGTGTTGTAAAGTTTCATTTATGCAGTACGTCTTCTTACTCAGTAGGAAAGGGTCATAACATAGAAATAAGAAAGGAAATGATATTGCGTTTCTCTGTTTTCCCAGTACTGAAAGCAATCTTACATTGACGCAGTTCGACATATACGTGACAGTTCTTTTTTCCTACTGCTAAAGAAGAGAAACTTATGTTGGTTGCCCTTGAAATCGATAGGTTTTGTTCAAAATTTAATCTAATCTAAGGTTGCTTTTTGGCCTAATTGAAAGGCAAATACGCCAGTTAAAAAAATTTATAACTAGGCCAAAAGGTAGCCTTAGATTAGATTAAGTTTCGAATAAAACTACCAATGTCAAGGGCATTCAAACATAAGTTTCTCTTCTTCAGCAGCAGTAAAAAAGAATTGCCATACATGTTCAAAACTATGCCAATCTAAGGTTGCTTCTTTTTGCCTAACTTAAAGAAGCTTTTATTCCAATTATCTTAGAAATAGTAGTAGTATTCTCCCACTTAGTACCCAGATGAAGAGGAAGGTGACTAAAACTTGTAGAGACATTACGTACTTTTTGAAAGCAGGAGAGAGGATAAATGAGCAATGCCTTCGCCGAGACTCGAACCACGGGCCTCTCGAATACGCGCCGAGCGTGCTGACCACTACACCATTGAAGGTATGCGAATAAAGCAGGAGAAATACCTTATATACTCCCCCTTTTAAAGGGCGGCTGGGGATTAGGGGACCCAGTTGCCAAATACTGGTGGTGAAGAATCTTCATCCACCACCTTTTGTTTTTAGTTCGAGCGCCACTGTAGAAACATTAGGTATTTTTTGAAAGTAGGAGAGGTGATAAATGAGCAATGCCTTGGCCGTAACTCGAACCACAGACGTCTCTAAAACGCGGCGAGCGTGCTGACGGCTACACCACGAAGGCATGCGAAGAAGGCGAAGAAATACCTTATAAACTTTTAAGAAAACATAACTTTATATAAAACCGTAGCTTCTTTTATCTATTATTTTTAAATTAGCGATGGCAAGTTAAGGGGAAATCGAATAATTCTTTGCATTCTACCCCATCTGAAAGAGCGATTAGATAGAGACGCAAAGCCCAGCCGATTAAATCCAGGTGACAACGAATTATCATCCAGGACAGGACACTTTAGCCTAGGTTATTATGCAGATTTAGTTTTTTCAGTGCCACGTAACATGAAAGATAACTGTGCCCTAGATTCGAACGTAAAGTCTTCAGCTTTCTAGACTGCCTGGTCAACCACCTACATCATTCAAACACAACGAGAAAATGCGATAATCCTTAAAACTCCATCCAAGACTCACACGCGAACTCATTAGAGAGTAGTAGATTTCGTACGTTACTAAGTGGACGGTCTTTCTTTCTTAAAATTCTAAAGTCCTGTTTAATCTTAAATCTAGTGGAGCTTGTTTAGGAAAAGTGTTTAACTAATTTACATCTCAGATATGAATTTAAATGTAAACTATTAGTCCATCCACTTTGCCAGACGTTTAGACAACGTATTAAAACAACTGCTATCCGTAGAACAAATTTAATTGGAGATCAAAGTATCATGAATTATATTTAAAGTAAGCATTTTGAATCTTTTCAAAAACAAGGCTCCATCTTTTATTTCTTGTATTAACAGTATTCTGTGATGCAATATGCTGGTCAGGTCATTTTTTTATTTCATAACTAACTAATCAAATACATGAACTATTACCCTCTGTGAAATTTTCTTTGTTCCAAATAGAGAATTAGCTTCTGACGGGCCGTTCTGATAAAATGCGAAAGATTGGGAAAAGAGTTTTAAAAAATGATTACATTTCTTCTTTCGATATGAAACATGTAAAGTGATGCATTACAACTGCAACTCCATTTTTATCGGTTATTGGAATTCTGAAACAAAAATTTTCACAATTACTGTTGGAGAAAGATTTTTTTTCGTTATTATTATGGGTATTATTATTTTCCTATATCGACACATGCTTTCGCCGATCTTGAGAAGGAAGTAATTTACAACAAAAAGCAATGCTAAAAATTTCCTCCCATGCAAATTCGCTCAAAAGAAGAAAATCTGTGATAGCTGGAGGCGAAATATTATACTTTCATATTTATGTTTGTATTTGGAGGACGACAATTTTAGCATCGTAATAAGGGGCACGTGAATCGAATCACTCCCATAGATTGCATATTCTGAGACGAAATTTGATCGCCGACGCGAAAATTGGGAGACTCGTTGATTGTATAATGGCAAAAGCAATTTTCGAGCCTAAGTTACGAAGATAATATTTCTCGACAAATCGAAAGAAATCGAAATTTTCGGGCCTCACATACAGCAAATATGGTTATTAGGGACAGTCACAAAGGGGCGTGATCACCTGATTTTGTTTTTCCTGTATTTATGAAGATGTCGCTATTATAAATGTTATTATACTCGTACGGAAGAGGAAAAATAAATTTCGTTTTTTTTCCTTTTTCTGTAGAAGATTCACGTTTGAACATTTAATTGGGAATGCGGAAGGAAGAATATGAAGTGAGTTACGTTGCAGCAATCTCTGAAAGATAACGTAAAACTTTATTTCCTGCTATACTTCTGTTCCTTCAATCATATTTGATAATCAACTGTGCGTAAAGGTTATTCGTATTTTTTTCCTCAATCAAATCTTTTTTATTCTCAATTGACGCTCACTTAATTCTTTCCGAACTTAGTGTGTATATTTACGTACGTTAGATTACAACTGCAAAAATAAATGGCTTTTGTTGAACAGCCAAGGATCAGACTTTCAAAACACAAAAGGACAAGTTCCTCTAAAATTAAAGTAAAATAAAATTTTTAAATAATAGAGCAATGCATAATAATATCCCCGAACAAATTAGGAAAGCTATGAGACAAAATTAAGCTACTAGGCATTACAACATACCAATAAAATAGAAACTCTTGTCATTTCGATTACAAGAATAGTTGTTGTAAGCTTTAAGTAATTCATCACGAAAACTGCTCAGCTATGGCTTGAATAATTAAATCTCTCTTTATTAAACGTTGTATTATTTGTAGACGAAAGAGATTATTACGTAAATGTCTGTTGTATCATCGAAGGTAGATATATAGAACATTTGTGAAGTATATGAAATAAAAGAAAAGAAAATTTGGTGCGTTTACCTCTATTTCAGTCTTATAATGATAATGAAGTTTAAAATGTTTCACAGAACTATAAATAAGTCTGAATCTAATATGTATATGAGTGTGTGTAAGATATAAAATATTACAGAAAATCATTAACTTTGATTTGGCAATAGTCCTTTCTGTTCCCCATTTTTACTTGGCTATCTCCCCTTTCTGCCCTAAAAGTAGACACTGATTACAATACTGTTTATAACAACTTTCTGGACTGCATCTTTCCGTTTTATGCTTGCTTGTGTAATCCTGCTCCAATGCAGATGGCTCTCATCCAATCAGATTAAAGAAGTATTTTACTATAACTATGCTATTAATGCCCAATTTTTTTTCCTGTTTCTTTCGCTGTTTGCGAACAAGCATCTCTTGTCTCTGCTGTTTATCACCATTGTCTAAAGAGATGTAAGGTGTACAAAATAATGGGGTGCGGATTAAATGTAATATAAATTCTGTAGATATCTTGATGATTCTTTACAACGTAGATCAAAAGATGCATAATGAAGGAAATAAACTTTCAGACGAGGTCGTTGGTTCAGAACAGTTTTATTTTCATAATACAGCAAACAATTTATGCGCATAAATAGATTCACACATCATCATTTACAGGTGTGCTATACTCCCACAATTTGAACAGCTTACAACCTTTCAGACAGAGAACAAAGCGGAGCACCAAACTATGCCTATCTAACAGTGGCAAGGCGAAACAGGGAAAAAAAGGGCTGCCATTAGTAGCAGCGATATTTAAAGTAAAAAGTTTCTTTTAAAAAGTTTATAATAATATTTTTATAATATTATTATAAACAACATTATTATTATAAACTACATATAGGATAAAAAAGAGATAGCCAGATAAAACTCGGGAATAGAAAGGACAATTTCCAAATTCATAATTAATCCAAGTTAATAATTTTCATTTATATTATATAGATATATACAAATATTTGAATTGATTTCAATGTTCCTCCTCCTGACGAAGTGTCATTGAAGTTGATTGAATTCCTCTTCTATTATCTTAGTTTTAATTTAAATTTCATTGATGTTTTAAATTGGGTTATTGCTTGTTTGAAAAGTTTTGGTTTTAGCATTTATTAATTCTTTATTACATTTATAGGATTATCTGAAATTTATTACTTTAGAATTTCAATTTTTGGTCTTTGTGAAAAATTAGTTCTAAATTTCTTTATGTCTTTACTGATAATATTTCAGCAGCTTAATGCGCCTAAAAATCTAGGCATGATTGTGTTTTGTTTAAAAAAATGTTTTGTGATTATATTATATATTATTAATAAAAAAATAAAAAATCTTCTTAAGACTCTTTAATAAAAAAACTACAATTAAATATAAAAAATAAATCATGCAGAGATGACATGTAATTAGAATTAGAATGCAATAAATTCAATCAATTTCGCGATTGCAAATTAAAAAAACATTTTAAAATGTTTAAATTCGTTGCATATTAAAGCTGAAAAAAGTGATGATTGAAAAAAGAACAGGATAATTTTAAACATAATTGAATAAATAAAACTTACTCAATTTTTTTCTTGTTCAAGGGAAAAGCCCAGGCAGGATAAGTCCCTTTTCTTTTAATAAATCAAAATCATGAGCTTTTTGCTGCAACAATTAACGCAAATATGAAACTTCTGTCTTAATCATCTTTCATTGTTGTCTTATTTCATCTACATATACAAGGTCTGTACCGAAAGTAATGCGCCCCATTTTCTTCTGCTGCGACTATCCGACGCACAGCATTGCCGCCTGCACGGAAGCGTGGGTGGAGTCTTGGGAACACAGCGCGACCAGCGCCAGTCGGCTCCGAGCTCCTGGAGAGTCGCAGTGGCTGTTTCAGTGAACCCTTGTGCTCAAGATCACGATGGAAAAAACTCTGGAGCAGCGATACGCAAAGTTTTATTTCAAATTTGAGAAAACGCCATCGGATACTTTTGCGTTGCGTCAGTCCTTATTTGTCCCCTCCCGACTTCTTTTTGTTCCCGAAGATTAAAAAATCCCTCAAAGGACAGCATTTGGGGATCTTGGAGAACATCAAGGCGGCCAAGACGAGGTCACTAAAGGACATCCCTGCGTAGGACTTCCAGGATACATATAAAGCATAGAAATCACGTTAGAACAAGTGTATTAAAGCAAGAGGGATGTATTTCGAAGAATGAGTAACTGTACGAATCGGTTCATCAAATTCTTTAAGAAAAAAATAGGCACTTTACTTTCGGGACAGACCTTTTATATATAAGCATGAACAGCAGTAATAATATATTTTAAAAATATATGATACATATTTTAACAATACATTTTTAAATATGTGTGTAATTTTCAATGTATGTGCATAGCGTACTTTTTAATTGATTTTTAAGCAAAATCAAAAACTAACTGACTTTCATTAAATAACTCAAAATAAGATGAGATCTCTTAGTAGCCAATTGTTTAAATGTTCGTTTATGTAAATAACGTTATCTACTCAAAGAATAAATTTTAGGTGATGGACATATTTGGAAAGGTACTTTTTAGCTAATAATAATAATAATTATATGTCCTTAATACACAAAACTGCTTATGTCCTAAAACTAATGTTTTTAAATAAGTAGTCTATGAAACAGAATAAAACTACGTTAATTATTTTAAGATACAATTTAATTTTTTGGTATTTTAAATGTAACAGTTGTCGGAAATGTTATCCAATTTAAATCCAGTATTTGATGAAATGAAAGACTTTCTAATTTAAATAATTTATTCACACACATTTTATCAACCAAAATAAATATCTTCACTGAAGGCAATTAGGGGTAGCACAGACTTTTTTTTCCGCTTCTATCCGGTGTGTATATACCTGATGAAATATTTTATTCATGTAATACAAAATCAGAACACGTCCTTATCATCATCCTCATCAAATTCGATCATCTTTACAAGTCTAAAGATGAAATGTCTAAGTAGGAAAAGCTCTTTGCAGTAAAAAAAAATGTGACTTCTGCTAAGATTTCTTACATTTACAGAATTTTCGCTATCATTTGAAGCACGTTTAATAGTAAGACTTCTGTCAATACACAAATGAAAGTTAAATCAAAATAACCCAAGACTAATTTTTAATATTTTATGAAAATTATAGACTTGGGTTTAAAATTACACTCATTAAATATATTCACTTGTCTTATTATATATTTACATAGTTTTTTAACTTTTCGTTAAAAGTAATTGAAATCTAAAAATTTCGGCTAGCAAAGAATTTACGAATAAAGTTTGAAAATGTTATAAAAGTTTTTAAATTTTGAAAATTTCTCTTTCAAAAATTTGTAATTTAATTTCTGTATGTTGATTTTAGTTCAAACCTATAAATGATTTTAAATTAAACTCTTACCATTAGCCTACTGATTTAGTAATTACTCCCTCAGGAATTCGAGGTAGAGAAAATAAAAGCGTTTATTTAAAACGAATTGTTAACGGTATTTAAAAATAGCAATCCAAATTTTAGGGGAGCGAGAATGCTGTGACGTTATTCTATTTTAAATTAACTCAAGGTAGAGACTTGTACAATTGTTATTAAAGAAGAGATTCAAATTTTTAAAGCGTATTTGTGCGCTTTGAACCGCTTGCGTACTATGCTTCTAATAAATATGTTCCAAAAATGGTTATATTTTTTATTTTACTATATTACCGCATCTGTATACCGAACACACTAAACAGCTCAGAAGAGGATTTAAAAATCAATAAATAGCTACAATTTTATATTACAGATGCTTCTAAAAGTTTATCAATAAAATTTTTAAAAAAACTTTAAACAAAATAAATTTAAATTTTTTTAAAAAAAAGAACATATAATTCAGAATCTTTTAAATGAGATTTTTCTTTAAACACATTTTTAACATGAGTGAAAATGGGCAGTCTTTATTAATTTTGGGTGCTGATAGCGAAAATGACGTTAAAAAAATTCGATCGGTTTCCATTTCGGTCTAACAGCGGAGGATGTGGATGTCTAGCTATTAGAGTCTGACTGTGCAAGGAAGCACCGTTGAGCATCGGGTAATAGAACAGTAGTATGGCGAACATCTGCGAAATATGCACAACGTAATCGTTCGATAAGTTTAATAAAGGTTATTTTAATCAGGTGCGTAAATAGTAACTGCCACGTGGAGGAAAGGCGCGGCCACCCACTGCACGTAAAATCAAATTAAAACATGGAAAATTATGGCAGGGAAAAAAAAGGCTTTTGTGGGGCATTGCGCTCCAAACCATCTGCTTTACTGATTTTATTTGAAGTTAAAAATACATAGGGAGCGCATTTTTATTGGCGGAGCTGAAAACACCGGTCTTCAAAGTATGAAAGCTAATCGGACTATGTGCACTGCGAAAAAAAAATAAGACAGTTCTATGTCTCCCGTTCTACTGGGCCGATTGTTGAAATTCAACTTGCGTTTTTCATGTCTTGAAAGTGCAACTTAGAATACGCATTAGATTTATATATAGCATTCTTCTAATATAGGTATTTTGACATAAAATCGGACTTTTTCTCAAATGGCATGCCAATTTTTTTATAAAAGTTCGATTCTATGACTCAAATTATGCCAAACTGCTAAGTTTTGTAAAATTCGCAAGAGTAGTTTACAAAACATTAGCTCTCTAAATTTTAGTTCCTCAATATTAATTGAATTTGATATATATTTATTAATATCTCTTTTTTATTAAATTTATTTGATGCTTCCTTTCCGAATTCCAAATAAAATTCACCCCTCTTTAGGATTCATTTTTAAACTTTGTATTTTTAAATAATTTTTGTAAATTTTGCGAAAAACTTTTTAATTATAACCTGAAGGTATGAACGATGACGTTTTTTCCGCTCGTGAGCAATGAAAAAAAGGAAAGGAAAATAGGTTGCTATAAATTAAGAAGGTCGTGAATTATTCTTAGTGCAAATTGGAAAAAAATGTGCCAAGAAAAATTTTTGAATTTGTCCGTAAATTTCGTACCAGATTTTACAAAATTTAATATTTAGACATAATTTGAGCCGTAGAATCGAAATATGGAAAAACATTGGCATATCATTTCAGAAAAAGTCCGATTTTGTGTTCAAATACCTATAATAGAGCAATGCTACATGTAAATCTAATATATATCCTAAGTCGCGTTATCGAGACATGAAAAACGCAGTTTTAATTTCGTCAATCGGCCCAGTAGAACAGGAGATATAGAACTGCTCCCCCCCCCTTTTTTTTTCAGTGTACATTGCACCATGAAAATTTTAAATAATAGAGCATTGAATGTGCTTCCCAATGTTAAAACCAAAATATTGTGTACAGTTAACGTGCTAGCCTCAGGGTGATATCCGAAGCCAAACCATACATATACTTTAACGCATTTTTGTAAAATACTTTTTTTCAATTCTCAGAAACAAAACAAGAGGCAAAGAAGTATATTTATAAAAAACTACATAAATAAATAATATAATTGCATTTATAATACAGATTAAACTTTTATTGAACAGTTAGTAAAGACTGATAAGCAGGAACAAACAAGAAGCAAAGAAGTATATTAAAATTATAAACTAATATTAAAAAAAAAACACGAGGACAAACAATGGAATTTCTTTTATGATACACACTAAATTTTCATTGAATGATTTGTAAAGTCTGATAGACAGGAACAAATAAAAAAAAAAGAAATTTGCTCATTTAAAAAAAATTAAACTAAATTTTAAAAAAATCTGAAATTTTAAAAGCATCTGGGTGTTTTTTTTAACGTTTTGTATGTTACCTTTATTTACTAAATATCATGTTCTTCGCACTTAAACCATAAAATTCAATTCAACAGCAATATCACAAAATATTTAAAAGAGCATATCTTTAGAATTTCCGATACACAGTCTCGCGCGCTGGAGATAATTTTTTTTCCGTAGTGTTGCCATTGCTCGCTTTGAAATCGTTGAGTTTCTTAATCAAAGCCTCATAAATGCTTTACAAAATATGAAATAAAAAATAAAACAAATTCCAAATTCGGGCTTCTGGATGCCCATATTCGGGTGGAGACGTACGTTATTCAAAATTTGATGGCTCTAGGTACCGCTGTTTTATCACATTGCGGGAAACACGCACGCAATTTATGCAGATTTCTCATTATTTAATTTCTTTAAATAAAACACAGGGCACTACAATTTGTTGGCAGTGATTTAAAAAGTGATTCGCGGTTTAGAGTGAATCAACGCAAAATGCCAAAACGAAATTAATACTCTTCTGGGCAAACTGCCCCTTTGGGCTAAAAACACAAGGACAAACAATGGAATTCCTTTTATAATACACACTAAATTTTCACTGAATAATTAGTAAAGTCTGACAGCCAGGAGCAAAATTAGGAACAAAGAAGTGTGCTTATTAAAAAAAAAAAAAAGAAGAAATACGAGGAGAAACAACGGAATTCTATTTATAGTACGCATTAAATTTTCATTGAAGAGTTAGTAAAGTTCGACAGTTTTCAAATAATAAGGGAATATAAGAAGTCATATTTTTTCCAACGTTTAGAAATGCTTCGAGAATCGAAAATGTAGTCAAAAGTAAAGTTTACTGTTAGGCAGTATACACCTCTTCATCTAGGAATATACTATTCACAGCGTTAGAAATATTTTTTGATAAGTCCATTAAAAATGTTTATTAAAATTACTGAATTACATCTATTAAATATGTTGTAAATTAAACCAATTAAAGAATGAATAAAATATAAAGGTATAAAGTATGTATATTGTTTTCAAAGCTCTCAGCTAGTTGAGTAAAATACTATTACAACAATTTATTCGTAATCTGAAAACAAAATCAAGGAACTCGCGCAAGCTTGAAAGGCAATACCTGCCTCTAATTTACTAATCCGGTTTGAAAATGAAAATTTTTTGCTATGCGGAATGGCAACGTTTTTCAAAACTTCGTTGGATGACAAATAACCTACTTGTGTATATAAAGGTAACGGAAAACGATTTTTTTTAAAGGAAAGAATAAACTATAAGCATTTCTAAAGTCAAACTAATGAGCCGTATTTCTATCAGATAAAGTGAGATAACAGAGTATTAGATAAGACTACGAAATAAATCATAAAATTAGGCAATACAATAACCTTGTGTTTGGCTAGATTTTAATCAAGACTCTATACATTTGGAGGGCAAACAGATATATATCCCTCTTAATCAGGAGCAAAGAAATCTGCAACGAAGTGAAAGCTACGTTTGTAATTACACCGATAAGGTACAATATTAAGCGATAAGATATTAAGCGATAGAGAAAGTAGCGACATCGCTCGGCGGAAATGGGAAAGAAAATTTAAAAATTATGTTAATTTAAAAAGCGTTATTAAGGATGGAATTGGAATTAAAGTTATTAACGAAACAAGATAAAAATTTGTGAATGGTAAAAGTTTCGAGAAAATCCAGTTTACCGATTATTATTCTTTTCGGATACACGATTCGTGTTCCTTGATACGAAGCTTTAACTCTCTTTTAGTTTCGGCGATATATCTCAAACCATGTTGACAAGATATGCTTTAAATTCCCCAAGAATTAGTTATGTCAGAGATGGAATTTTTAAGAATCGAACGGTGAATTTTATTGGCAGGCAAGAAAACGACTTAAAAATTTAACTTTTGAAGAATCTAGGCAATTTTGTATCTGAAAGATAGATGAAGTGGGAAGCACGACAAATTTATTAATGTTATTTCTAACAGC
>KK122029.1:451855-489314 GCA_000611955.2 Stegodyphus mimosarum | reverse complement strand
GCAGGCAAGAAGGCAGTTTTTTCGTTGCACAAAGCTAAAAGTTTCCTTTTGGTCTCAATCGGCAAAAAGACACTGAAGGTGCAGAAAGACTTCGTTCACTATTCTGCTAAGTTTCAAATGTAAACAAATATGGCTATACTATGGTAAAAAAAAAATTAGACGTAGTCGTACTTAAACAACTTTTAAATTGTTAATAATTCTACAACTATGGCATGCAGATTAACTGAAGGCATAAAAACCTTAACCGTGAGATAAGAACAACATAATTCAATCATTTTAAAGCAAAAAATGCAGAATTTACTGAGCGGAGTAACATATTAGGTATATATTTATAGACTTTTTATGCGGTCGATTGCAATCAAAAAGGGAGGTGCACAACTACATGTTATAGCAGTCCTATATACAAAATTTCAACGTTCTGAGGCTACTCATTTTTGAGTTAAGCCAGATATATTCGTACGTGCGTACAGACGCCACGAAAAAAATCTCTTCTGAATCCGTTTTAAATCAGTTTTATAATTTGTTTTGGGAAAAAGAGTCCTTTATTCTGTCCTTACGTACAAATTTCATGCAAAAACATCCTTAAATTGCATTCGATAGCAGTCGAAATGGATATTTTCGTTGAAATATGGTACCCAGAATTTTTCGTAATTACAATACGTCCTTTACTTCGTACAAGGAAGTAAAAAACAAAAATTAAACAAGCCAGATTTTCAATTGCAAAATCAATGATAAATAAAACATTATTACCCTGGGATGAAATTATCTCTAGATGAGAATAAGTTTAATATTTTTGGTTCAACTGGTCGAATTATTACCTGGCGAAAAAGAAATTAACGAAATCTAAATAATTGCTATTTGAAACAAAACATGGTAGCAACAGGATTAAGAAATTTAGTTTTTTTTTTTTTTTCATTGAAATCAAATATGCAAAATACAATCATTTTAAAAGAGAAATCAGAAAGGGATGCGTTAGAAGAGAAATTTGTAAGAAAATGTTGGTCGTGCTCAAACAACTATTGGGTGTACGAAACAGTTTTGCATTGCATCAAGACAGTTTAATCAATACGAGAACATTTGTATTGTGTAATAGAAGTGAAAAAGACAAACTACCAAAAGCTATGTAGTGACTGACCTTTCTCCTGCCTTACTGCGTACATGCGCACTGTAATTGGAAGAATGAAGCTAATTAATTTGCGATGAATAATTAATCTACAAGTAACACTAATTAACTAACATTCTGAAATAAATCTTTACGATAGATTTGAAGATACAGATTGGATTAACTTTTATTCGTACTTGTCAAAAAATAAAAACGCTGAAGTAAAAATGTTTGCCCTAAGAATAATCGCTTTATTTGAGAAGGTCTTATATGTGAGCAACTTTTTTTTCCACAGTAATAATCATTAATTTTCTTATTAATTCAAATTAATAAAAAAACAATCTGACTGATTGACGAACATCTATAATGCGAGATGAAGGTAATATCTAGCAGTTTCTCTCCAAGGCTACAAACTTTATATCGGATTCGAAACCTCACTGAGTGTCACGTTGTAAGAAATAAAGAAGTTTATAGTTTACATACAAACATATGTATTTTTTCACTTATTCATCGAAGAAAATATTAATAAAAAAAAGAGAGTCTAGGTCGTCTCTGTTCATTTTTAAGTTTTGTCCCATTTGGAAAGTTTTCTCTGAAAACTTAAAAAGCTTTCATAATTTGTTTATTTTTAGTTAAATTTTAGAGAGGATATTTAGTGTTTTAATGAAACATATTAGAATTATTTGAAACAAATGCAAACCTAGAAGTTCATTATTTAGCTAACAATATTTTTGGATTATAAAGTGTAAGCAAAAAAAATATCATGCACGTGCGAGTATTAAACGTTAGATCTCAGATAGGAAATAAATATAAATCTTATTTTTTTTCCATCATCATTAATATTATTATCATTTATATATGTTTTGATAAAGATTATCTAAGCCAAATTAAAAATTTAGTAAAAATACTTTTTTATTAGGTTGACAAATAACTTTCATTTAAAAAAAAAAATCTGGTCCCTCAGCGGTTTTCGGATCGGGCATTCGGCCATCAAGCTTTTCGAAACTACTGTTTTAAGATTACTGTAGAATTCCTCCGCGTCCCCTTCCATTGCAGTAAATGTAATGTATGTAACGCATGTAATTTTAAAAAATACAATCAAACCTGCCCATGCTACTATTTTCACTGCAGAAGGTATCCAAAAACTCTTGAATTCAGATCCATTGTATAAGTTTCACGTTTTATTTATAAAACTATATAAGAATTCAAGGTTTTTTTTTTACTACATGACGCACGTGCAAAGGATACTCTATCCACATCGGCCGTAACATTTGCCAGCTGACAGTCACCAAAGCAATTGTATTAGCGGACTTGTAGGTTTTTAATAACGTCGGCAGTGACGGGGGCATATCAACATTAACACGCACTCAAACAAAAAGTAAATTAACTAAGAGTAACATCAAGAAACCTCGAGTGGCCATCTGAATAATGCTAAGCCGTCATCGTAAGAAATGCAACAAACTATTGGTCTTCCTAAAGCTAATGGCAGGCAAGTTAAGCTCTCGAATTGCCGATGCTATATCACTTCGAAAATAGAATCTATATCTATTATGTGATGTACTATTCGTCCCTTCGAAAATAGAATCTATATCTACACTCACTTCCAAAAGTTAAACACGGAGAGGAAAATGCTAATTTCCGGAAGCCAATCAGAATTGAAAAGCATACAATTCGCTGCGGAGGTAGATGGAAGTATGCAACTATGTTAGCCAATCACGCTTTCATGTCAAGAAATATGCAAAAAAGGTGGCGCCTGAGGGGCGCAATGAAGCAGGACAGTCGATCACACATGTTGCTTTTTTCTTCGGCGTTCATCATTCTGTAATTTCACGTTTATGGAAAAAATTCGAAACCACACAGACAGTTGTCCGAAGGCCCGTAGCCGGTCGCCCAAGAGTTATAACCCCCGCATAAGATCGATATATTGCTATTGTAGCCAAGCGGAATCGCAGAGCGACCTCCACACGTGTGACATCTATGGTTGCAGCATCCATTGGTAAGCCGATATCTGCAACTACTGTACGCCGAAGATTACATACGAGTGGACTGTACCCTCGGGTACCTCGAGTTTGTGTTCCTCTGCCCGTCCAATCAAGAGGGGCACGATTACAGTTGTGCCGGGAACATGTTAATTGGAATGTGTCTGACTGGGGCAATGTCATGTTTACCGATGAGTCAAGATCTGCTCTGGAGCCAGATGACAAGCGTATAAGGATATGGCGTGAACAACGAACACGCAATCAGTCCCAAAACATCACCGAACATCCTGCATACCGAGCATCATGGTGTGGGCAGGTATTTCATTAGGATACCGCACCGACCTGCACATCTTTAAACGGGTTCTTTGACGGCTGTCCGGTATTGAGATGAAGTCCTAGAACCCATTGTGAGATTATACGCTGCAGCAGTTGGCTTTACTTTTGTTTTAATGGACGATAACACACGTCCCCATAGAGCTGACATCGTCGATGACTACCTGGAGAGTGAAGGGTTTGCGCGTATGGCGGGGCCAGCACATTCGTCCGACCTTAATCCCATTGAAAATCTTTGGGATGCTCTCGGCCGTCCTGTATCTTCACGTGGGTGATCACCTAATTGAAAACATAGTCACAAGGTGTAAACTTTGTATACAGATGAGGGAGGGGAGATCACATACCCTATTAACGTCCTTTTTTTTTCATTTTATGCTGTTTATTTTCACTTTAATTCTGTTTAAGTCTCCAGTATGTCATTATCTGATAACTTATAAAAATTTAACATTGTTTTCATTTCTGTATATAATTATTGATTTCGTTTTATGCACAAATATATATGCTACTTTCCTGCCGAATTTTATGTCAATACAAGCAGTATTTGTTGATATTTTTGCATTTTACATCTTCGTGCTTAACTTTTGGAAGTGAGTGTATCACGTGATGTACTATAAGAAAATTTGTGTTCGAGAAATTGAAAATTTCAGATTTTTCCTTTCGTTACATGAATATCAAGATCACCTGCGATTCTAAATCTTGGAAAATATTAAATTTTGGAACCAGAATGAATCATTGGTAGTAATTCTATGTTAATAATTTTATTATTTTATATCTTTTCGTCGATAAAAGTAACTCTTCGCTGAGGTGAATCGAAATAAGTTACACTTTTGTTTTTGGAATATGACACAATTTCTTTATTGAATTTTAATCAAATAAAATAGAAAAGTTAAGACATTTAACTTTTAATGAATAAGAAAATTAAATAAAAAAATCAATATCTTTGCTTTATTTTAGTTCACTTATGAGTTTTACTTTAAGCAAAAATAAATATTTAAGAAAACAAAATTGAAGACCTAAAAGGATTCAAATTAATATGGTTTATCAGAAGAAATTATCAATGGCTCAGATGAAATAGCGAAATATTTTAGATGCTAGATGAATACACATTCAGACTAACATGGGAGCATTATATATCTTCTGTATATTTGAAAAGTGAAAAAATATATTTAACATTTTTAGTTAGATTTAGTATGAATTGAATACATTTTTATTTCGCTCAATCTGATTCAAAAGTAAAAAAACGATATTCTATATTCTTGAGAACTAGTTTAGTGAACAACAAAATAACTTAGTTTGTTAATCAATAACAGACAGATTGGATTTAAACGATAAATATCTTTCATTTTGCCGAATGGTAACAAACTCGAATGAAAAATGAAGTAACGCATTCACAGCGGACAACATTTAAAGTAAATTAACACAAAATTGTATTTCGGGACTAACAGCCTTATTGGGCTAAAAAGCACAATCTCGTCGTTTTATTTTTTTTTCTTCTATATGCCGCTATTTAATCTTATATAGCTATTATTATCTTAATTCTGGTAAATGTTATCGGATCATTTGATTATAAATCAAGCTAATCTGTGCTCAGTAAAACGTCAAGAAGTTGGAAATGAAATAGTGATAAATTCTAATGCCTTGCTGAATAAGATATCAAACCTCATTCGCTGTCATTTATTTTAAACGAAGGCAAGCGGAATTTCGTCAGAACTCTTCAATGCGACACAGATGCGCGTGTCTTGAGCTTCGCACTGCGCCAAGCCAGCCAGAGGGCGGACCCATTCTCTCGAATAATATAAATGTTAAAACGCTTTCTTCCCTTTGTCATCCCGTGAGTGGGGGAATGAGGCAATTTATCAAGCGACGGCAAGTGTCTCCTGTTTGCCTATTATCATCCGGCAGTGCAGATGATTCTTCCTTTCCTTCTGAGAAAAATTTCCCTATCTTAGGGATCTCTTATACTCCCAAAAAGGATTTATGCAGTGTCAGTCAGGAATAATAAGCCAATGGGTGATCGCGAAGTGGCTAAAATAACAACGTAAGCGTTAAAAGATCATGTCTTAAACGAATACTATAATAACTAGTTAAACTTGTGCAATAAGAAAAAATGCTAAGCTTTTTTAAAAAAAAATTATTAATAATAAATAATGTAAACATTTAATGACGAATTCTTGCAAACGAAGTCTTATAACAATGAAGTAAACATTAAATGAAAAAGCCCGTAAAACAAAATTCTGTAACAGTGACCGCTAAGCTAAATTATTATTAAATAGTTATTACCACTTATTGCTTGATAAGGTCTTAAAAAATTATAATAACGACATAGACATTACATAACACAATATTAGAAAGAAAATTCTGTAAACATTATATGATAAAGTCTGAAAAAGATAGTTCTATAATGACGTAAATAAATGTTAAATAATAAAATCTTAAAAAAGAAATTCTGAAACAATACACGACCTAAACATTAACTGATAATATCTTAAAAAGAAAACTCTATAATAATGGCGTAAGCATTCAATGATCAACTGCTCACAGATATTCTATGATCATAGATCTGAACATTAAATGACGAAATTTAGAAAGAAAAATACCATAATAAAGCCGTGAGCATTAAACGACAAGATTAACAAAAAGAAAAGCTCTGTAATTCTATAAATGTTAGAGAAAATTTTACAGTTACGATATAAACGTTAAATGATAAGATCTTAAAAGGATAGTTCTATAAGAATGATATAACCATTAAATGATAATATCTTTAAATAAAACTCTATAAGATCAAGTAAAGATTAAATTATAAGGTTTTTAAAAGAAAAATTCTATAATTCCATAAGCATTACAGAAAATTTCACAGTTGCTATATAAACATTAAGCGATAATATCTTAAAAAGAAAACTCTACCCACATAAATATTAAATTGCAAGCTTTTAAAAAGGAAAATTCTATAAACACTAAAGAAAATTTTACAATTACGATATGAACGTTAAATGATAACATCTTTATTTTTTAGATCATTTCGACTATACCCAACTTCCCTAATCAACCGAGATATTAATTACAAACTCTAAAAACTCTAATTTTCGCACTCATTTTTCCGAGTGGCAATAGTCTTGCGCGTTGGAGTTACAAATGCTTTAATTTGAAAAGTGTTGCTACTGTTCGCTTCCAAATCAAAGAGTTTGTTAATAAAAAATTTGTAAGCTTTACAAAATCTAACTTTTTCTATAACGATATAAATACTCATTGATAATATCTTAAAAAAACTCTATAAAGACCAGATTTTTCAATCCTTTCTCAGTTAATCGTTTTCATATTCAGTTTTCGTAGAAACATAGCTCGTAAAAGTTTGTGTTTTTATTATTAACGTTTGTGTTAACTTTATTTATTAAATATCATGTTCTTCGTCCTTACATCACGTAAAATTAAATTCAAAAGTAAAATGACAAAATATTTAACAGCAGCATATCTTTAGAATTTCCGATAGACGGTCTCACACGCTGAAGATAAAAACGTTTTATTCCGTACATTGCTGCTGGCTTTCAGATCGCTGAGCTTGTTAATCAAAAATTCATTGAAGTTTTACAAAATATGGAACATTAAATTCTATAAGGTATTTCTACCGCCCTCTCGGTGCCTTCGTGGTGTATTGGTCAGCACGCTCGACGTGTTTTCGAGAGGTTCGTGGTTCGAGTCCAGGCGAGGGTATTGCTCATTTTTCATCTCTCTTGCTTCGAAATATCCTGTTGTCTCTACAGTGCTTGCCACGTATTCGAAAGGTCCGTGGTTCGATCCCCAGCTAGGGCATTGCTCATTTTTCCCAACTCCTGCTTCCAAAAAATCCTAATGTCTCTACAGTGGCGCCCGAACTAAAATGTGGTGGATAATGATTCTCCACCACCAAGATTTGGCAAATGGATCTCCTAATCCCCATTCGCCCTTTAAAAGGAGAAGTATATAAGGTATTTCTTCCGCCGTCTTAGCATGCCTTCATAGTGTAGTCGTCAGCACGCTCGACGCGTATTCGAGATGTCCGTGGGTCGAGTCCTGGAGAGGGCATTGCTCACTTTTCATCTCTCTTGCTTCTAAATATCCTAATGTATCGTTGTTGTTTTTTATCCACAATGCGAGGAGCATACATATATACATGCAACTTTTTCATTATTTTAATTTCCTTAAAAGTGACACTGGGAGATAACATTTGGTGGCAACAATTAAAAAAGTGATTTGCCGTTTATAGGGGACGACTCCAAACCCTCTTTCGAGACTAATAGCCCATTCTCGGGCTAACGCCCTTTTGGGCTGATAATAATAATAAGCATTTAATGGCAAGATCTTAAAATTATATAACAACGCAGTAAGCACTGCATGATTAAGTCTTTGAAATTCAATAGTAGTTATATAAACATTACAATGTAAGGTTTTAAAAAGAAAATTCTACTATAATGAAATAAATGTTAAATCATCAAATCTTAAAAGAAAATTATGTGTTAACGACATACGAATTAAATGATAAGGTCTTAAAAAGTGCCTATTCTAACTATTTAAGCATTAAATAATAAGGTCTTATAAGAGACATTCTATAATAACCATATAAAGATTAAATGATAAAGTCTTATGTCTTTATTATAGAATTTCCTGTTTGAGACTTCATGTTTATGTCATTAAGACATTATCTTCTATTAAATGTCTTAATTGTATTAATTATTATTGTATTAATCTATTACTTTATTGTATTAATATTTAATCTTCTATTAAATGATAGGATCTTAAAGAGGAAATTATATAATAAACATCATTTTATGCTTTCCGTTGCACTTTCTATGCAACATTGTCTGAATATTTACCTGTAATAAGGCGACAGATTCAATGTTTTCGTTTATGTCTCTAACTATAACGTCTTGTGTAACTTAAGTCGGTGTTAATTTGTTAGTTTTTTTAAACAAATCGTTGGAATTTAATTTTTTCTACAAAGCCGATTTTCCTGAAAATTTTGCATGCATACGTATTTGCGGTAACAATTTATTAATCCGCATAAGTTGCTTCAAAATTTCATCCAGATTTTTTTATTCATTGTTAATTTTTTCTCGCATACACTCTCTTAACTGTCAAACTAAATATCGCAGAATTCAACCTGCCCAGTAACTGACTGGCCAAAATGTAATCGTCCTAATGAAATTCTTCCAGAATTTCTTAATAATTTACCCAATTCTAATATTTTTTTCAAAAATCATCTCCATTCCACAGCTTGCGTGCGATTGTTTACAATAAAAGATTTTAAAATTTTTAGTCTTTATTAGCAGCTTCATGATTTTAAGCGACGGTGAGATCGGGATTTTATCATAACTTATTTGAAAGAAATGAGAGCAATCTTACACCATCAGATTGATGAGAAAACCTTAGGAAAAGATGATGCCATACCTATATCTCTTCGCTAAGGTAATTAGAAGGAATAATTTTCTGAAGCAGTGATTTTCGTTTATATATATACATATACTAGTGACCCGCTCCGGCTTCGCACGGTTATAAAATATATAGCCTATGTCACTCACTGAAAAAATGATTAAAATCGATCCAGTAGTTTTGATTTATTCATTACTGCCCGTGGCCCGCACGAGTTAAATTTAGAGTAAAACAATTCCCCTTTCCCTATACCATGAAGAAGATTCCCTGCTATCTTTGGAATATCTAAATTCATACACTACATTTTTACTTATTTACTTTTTATCTTAATAGAAAATTCCAATCCATAAATTATGGTTTTATTTAATCTAATCTTATCTAACCTTTCCCGGTCGGTACCGCCGCAAACGCTACGTCCCGCAATTTTTAAATCTGTAATATCTTCGAAAATATTCATTTAAATCATATGCTGTAAAGGACCATATAGATCTATATTAAATCAACAATGTATTTAAGGTATTTAATTGGATAAGGATTAATGCTGTATTGGTTAAAATCGCTTCGAAAATTAGCCATTATTTGTCGTAAAAAGTAAATGACAAAAAAAATGTTATTGTGGGATATCCATAAGAGATAGACATATACCATCGCGGAGTTTTCTGTAGACCTTTACAATGTGTACAATACTTAGTACATTATTTTGATAAATCTCGTAGGGTTCAGCCTGCGTTTGCAATGTAAGCGGGAAAAATGTAATTATTTACGACATCACATTAGAAACCACAAAAATAACAGTATTTCTCCACTATTTAATGGATGTTATTATACATATAAACCTTCCTCTTCAATCACTCTATCTATTAAAAAAACCGCATCAAAATCCGTTGCGTAGTTTTAAAGATTTAAGCATACATAGGGATATAGGGACAGAGAAAGCGACTTTGTTTTATATTACGTAGTGATTACAGAGCTATTGAAAAAGTTGACAAATTTTCTATTCGTTGTTGAAAGAAAAAACTAGAAAAACTAACAGAAAAGTCTGCGCATAGTGCTGCAAAATTTATACCATCTAATACGGGAAATGAAATTTATGAGAGATTTACTTAAGGATTTTAAGAACCATGATCCCCTATACACACACACACACACATATATATATATATATATATATGTCTATCTGTAAGATATAAGAAAGTACGATAGCTGCTTAAATAATAATTGGTGATCTCAAAATTAACATTCTAAATTTGGAGTTCCCCCCCCCTAAATTCATCTGTTCTCCCGAATTTGAGATTTTTCTACGTTACGTAACACTGCTTGAAGAGTGAAACCAAAACTAATACTAAATAATCATAGCTTATTTCTAGAATCGCACCTACTCTGGTATAAATACTCTGGCGAGCTAATTACGTCACCTTCTTTTCCTAGCTTCTACCTTGCTAACAGCTTCTCGCTTTGCTTCACCGTCTAAAAGGATATCGCCCTTGTTAACCGGTGTATATGAGAAATTATTGTATTTGTTTATGATCAAAAAGTATATTGTCTACGAGAAATGAATCTAATGTGCCTAGAAATAAATATGGTAAGTAGCTGAACTTGGATTGTGTCAATATGTTCTTCCATCTTTCCACTCGACTACAAAAGCTGAAAAAAGTACAGGTGCTAACTGCGCATCAAAAATATCCATCCTTGGTTACGACGATTGCAAGCTGATTCCTCTTCTATGCTTTCCCGAAATCCTTACATTATATATATATATATACTGTAATGATATATAATTTTTCCTCACTCAGTAAATGAAAAAATGAAAAATAAGGCCTAGTAACGTCGGGAGTACTGCTGACGTTGAGAATGATGACGGTGAGATACTGCTCATGTCGAGAGTTCAAGATTGTTGTTCATGTCTTAGAGAAGAAATGTTCAATACTCATGATGAACGTACTGCTGATCTGGAGAATGATGGTGTTGAGATGCTGATAATGAGATATTACTGAGTTCAATACTGATGTTGATGTCTTAGATGATCACGTCCGACCGTAGATGAATTTGATCATCTGTGGACTTAGCCGTCTTAGAGAAGTAATGTTCAATGCTGTCGAGAGTACTGCGGATGTTTAGATACTGCTAATGTCGAGACTTCAATATTGGTGTTGATGCATTACAGAAGCAAAGTTCAGTCGTATTTAGAAAGTACTAATGATGTTGAGTGATGATATTGACATATTGCTGATGTCCAAAATTCACTACTGATCTTGATGTCTTTAGAGGAGTAATGTTAATACTCATGGAGAGAGTACTGCTGATGTTGAATGTGATAATGTTGAATATTGATAATGAGATACTACTGATGTCGAGAATTTAATACTGATCTTGATGTGTTAGAGAAGTAATGTTCAATACTGATACAAGAGTCACCAGTAACATATATTACTGAACATTCTTGTAGATGGTCTTAGTGGTGTTATAATAGTGCCTTTGGAAAACACCAAATATAAACTAGAGCTTTTAGTGGTTAGTACGTAAAACAAATCAATTAAGTGCGTTGTGATTATTAACTTAAGTATCCTAACAACCTAATGATATCTGGTATTGGTGTCATGTATAGTTTACAAGTAAATAAAAGAAAACATCACACTAAATCTATAAGTGAAATAGACTTTTATTTTATTTGAAAATTAATTTAAACTATTAGCACTCTCCTAGGAGTCAAAAATAAATACTGTACATTTTAGCATAATAATATTAGAATCAATCAAATTTAAAATTACAAATGAAAATTAATTGATAATTAACTCATTGCACTTATCATCACATAGTTTTGTATCTCTCGATATCAACCCTACACGCTAAATTAATAAACATGAATTAGCCCCTTTCTAATCTGATTTTGAAATGAATTAATTACTTGAATTAAATTTAATGATTCAACATAATTCACTAAGAAGAAAAAAACTTATCTCTTAAAATCCGAACAGGTGGCAGCTGCACAATAGGATGAAGGTAATTATTAGTCGAGTAACATCAAAATCTATCAGTAGAAGGCTGGAAAACCCAAATCAGGTGGAGTAGCACAACTCGGCAATGGCATAGTGACATCAAATTCTATAAGCAGAAGGCAGGGGATCTTTTCGGCAAGGGCAAGAGGTGATGCAAATTGCTCGACTGGCAAGACGTAGAAATTCACTAAAAATGGCTGATAGCCCCCTTCCAACAACGTCCACCCACAGCTCCACGAACATGAGTGCGACAGAATATGAACTAGACGACATCCGAGTTGATTTCTCTGGCCACGAAAGGTGGAAATAAATGGCTGTGCGATGGTCTTGATGAATCAGTAAGACGTTGAAGACCGCAGCAGCCCAAGACACAGATGGACCACACCTTCATGGTGCAAAAGCACGTGTTAACTGATGGCACAGTAATATAACAAAACTAAACTGAGGGAACCGTATTATTGTCCCTCGCTGCTATTCCGCAGCGCAGCTTTCACTGAAGGAAAAGAGAGCGCAAGCATGTTCATGGAGCGAGCAAGAACCTACGAAGCAGCAGCACATAGCTAAGAGGACGAAAAATCGCGTGCGCCGGCTTTTTGTTACAAAACTTTCCAACGGAGCCAAAACTCACTCAAAAGGGTGACAATTCTTGACAAAAACGCCCCGAAGAAAACAGTATGAAAATTCTACTTTTCAAAGAGTTAATTCAACACCTTTCCTTCATATCGCCAGCAACTCGCCAAAAAAACACCTGTTGATAGTAAACCTAGAACTCTGACAGAAGCACAAAGTGTCCTTCACCATAAATCCCCCCAAAGTAGCTTAAAAATGACAAGATAGCAATCACACCAAATCCTACGAAAGCCACAAAATTTTGTTAATTAAATGAGCATATTTCACAAACTAATTAAGCTATCAACTTGAAAGTAATTTTAAATTAAAGTGCAAATCTTTCTGTTTCTTCTCGTAAAAAATATAATTATATAAAATCAAATTAAGTATTTTAATATCCAGATCATAACATGAAAAACAACCCATTTCGAAATAAAATAAAATATACATTGTGTAGCATGATTTAGAACATAAATGAATTAATTAATAAATTAGCTTAATTACACGGTTTCAGTAAAATGCACTAAAAACTTTAATTCTGTTATTTGTTTTAATATCCTTCATCATATGAAATAAAAAAATAAAATAATGGGTTACCCATAAATTAATTGCATTGGGACATGCAGTTTTAAGAATCAATACAAATGATAGCACAGAAATAATGTATCGTATTTGCCCTCCTACTTTTCTTTCTATCTTTTTAGCGCTGGGTTCTGAAAATGTTTAAAATATTTGCATTATTTTCTCTTTTATCGACTATACATAGTTTTTACCTGTATTAACATTTCATCCATTTTGTTTTCAATTCCGTTTATTGTTTGAAACGTATTTTGTGAAGATTCTTGGTTAAGCTACCCAGGCGTACCAGGCTTTCTCACGCTTAAGAAACTTTCCAGACATGTGATTTCACCTTACTTATATTATTATGTTTCAGCTTATTATGACCTTATCTACTGCTGATGAGTTCGAACTTTCTAAAAACAAATCCTTTGTTCGCCCACCCCTTCTTCCTCGTTCTTCCGATATCCCTCTTGGAAAATGCAGTCAGACTCATTCGTGTGAGGTGTTCATGCATCCGTCAGACATCGGCTCAATATCCATCAGATATTGAAATGTTAACGTTGCTACGTATTCTTAATGGACTGCAGGTTTGCTCTAAAGAAATTACATTATGTTAGTTACCATTAATTTTTTGAGTAATTACTTTTCCTTTTTTATGTTCTTACTGTAACCGGGCTCTTCGGAAGTTAAATTACTTGCATCCTCGAATTTCATTAGAGATATGTTTCTCATTAATCAACTCAGTAGCCTCCCAACCGGGGTAGTGGTTAGCGACGCTGACTACCGTACCGAAGGGTCTGGGTTCGAATCTCGGACAAGGCAAGGATGTTTGTAAATGTATAGTGTCTGTGCGGCATGGGGCTTTTAATTATGCGACGAGCAGAAAGTCATCTCGAGAAGTTGATGGTAGAGGAAGAGGGGTGGAAAACCCTCGGACCCGTCATTCCGGGCTGATCTCCTTCAAACTGGGGGCGGAATTGAAAAAATCATACTATCACCTACATTATGCTCAAGGCTCTTGCCAGCGATAGGCGCAATCTTGCATTCCTTGCAGGACGAGTTTCGTGCGCTTGTTCTGATGTTACTGTCAGACAAATGAGATAAATCACAACAACAGCAATCAATTCAGTGCAGAAAAATCTAAAACACCGTATGCAGTTAAAAACAGTTTAACAAAAAAATTTCACAATTAAAATTTCTGCGACAAAAGGAGCAATTCGGCCAACAAGAAGAAGACCAAATTGTCGATGCACAAAATTGGAAGTTAAATTTTGGTCCCATTAGGCTAAAAAAAAAAAACTCTGAAGGTCGTGCGCCAATTGACAAAATTCACAATTCTACTAAGAGTTTCAAATGTAAGCAAACGGTTGGTTGGTTGGTGTCGTGTCCTTTGAGAAGTCAAATGGATCCATGCGTGAAAACCACAGCTTTTGCCAGTTCCACAATCTTTTCACTGTACAGCTCTCCCTGGAAAGGAAATTCCCGCAAGCTTTGCAGAGCTGCAAGTATTGCCGGAGATGTGAAGATATGTTCTGGAGAAAGCTTCCTTACGGGAAAATTTCTATAAGTTCTATATGATCTGGTACCATCTTCATTATGTTGCATTATTATTAAAATTTAACATTATTAATTTACTCATAGGTGCCATGATCGTATAAACATAATACCGACTTTTAAATCATATCAACACTAAGATACTGCAAAGTCTGAAATTATGTGACATACATTGAAACAAAATATTAGTAAGATAAACGTGTATCAACCAAGTATAGTTATCAAAACCATATCGATAATACAACAAGTGTAATATTTCAGAACTATGCGTTGTGAAAAAATGAAATAACCCGTTCAAGTTTTAATTTAATTTGTGTTAAGCTTAACATTTAACGGAAGCAAACAAAATTTGCTACAATATTTTAGATACTGTTACGAAAAATTCGGCGGTTGCGCCTGTATGTAAGCTTTCCGGCATAGCACTAGGGTTGCCATTAAATAGTGTATGGTAGGGTTGCCAGATTGGCGACTTTATCGCCCATTTAGCGACCAAATAGGCGATATCCCATGGTCCAATCGGGAAGCTTCTAGAATAACTTCCTGTCGAGATATTTCTCGAAACGTGTCGAACTTAAAGAAAAGCTATATAAACCCTTGCGTTTCTGAGAGCAGTTGGTTGCGAGTTAGTAGCAATTAGTTGCGAGTGAAGTGTTGCGAGCAGTTGTGCTTACTGTGAGTGCTAAGCTACGCGAGAGTTTTGTGAACGGAAAGCAATCGAGATAGTGCTTTGCCGTGAAGCTATCTTTACAGTATAGCTTGACAGTGTATTGGTGATTGTTCCACGGTGTTTATTAGAAGTTTAGTGTTGCCGTGAAGCCACCTTTACAGTTACAGCCTGAAGCTGTGTTGCTCATTGTTTCAGCGTATTTATTGTAGATTTTCGACGCTTTTAAAGGTCATTTTGGAACTGTGCTGTAAATAGTGATTCCTGTAAATAAATTGTGCTTTTTATTGTTCTGCATCGTATTTTCATCGGATACTCTCAAATCTACGAACCCGTAAAACGCAACAATACGTAAGTGGCGGCAGTTACAGATGTGAGTTACCGGTGTTTTACAGAGAAACTGGTAGAACACATACCTTTATACAAAGAGGGGGCCCCTCTAAAAATTAGAATTCTTTTTTTTTAAGTACAAAACTGCTCCTTCCATTTGGTTACAATAAGGAGCTGAGTAGTGACATCCTTGGTTATAGTGTTATCTATAAAAAGAAAAGAATACATGTTAGTATATACTAGGGAGTGAAAACTGGGCCTTCCGCCCTTTCAATCTAGACTCGGTCCTCCATGCGTTTCCGACCCTCGTTGGTTTCCTCTTCCCAAACGTTTTCAGCCATCTTATCCGTCAAGTCAATATCGCAGTCGGGCCTTCGCTCTGCCTTCCGAATACGTCGAAAAAAACGATTCGCCCTCCTCAAAAACCGCTGCAGGCTCTTTTTCTTCTTCTCCCCAGCCCCTGGCTTGGTGACGCTTGAAGTCCTAAAAGTCGCCAGTTGTAAGGCAACCCTATGAGGATTATCCATGGCAGAAGGTGGAACGGGTCTTTTGAGGTGGCCAGCAGTTGGCGGACAACGCTAAGCTGAAAGAATTACAGTCGGCACATGGGCTTATTCAACTATTCGCTACAAATGAAATAAACATATTAAGCTAGCCTCGCTCAGGGTGTCACTCTTACATGGCTGGAGGCTTAACGAACTCTCAGTTACCCTCGTGACAAAACCACTGAGCAGCTCAAATGCCTACAAAAAAAAACCTTTAGAAGCAGGGTGCAGATTTTAGTATTTTGGTTAAGGAATTCCCAGACAACTGTCTGGCAGAGATAACCATTCGGAGAAACAGAAGGCATTTTTTTTTCTCCAGGGAAATTTTGTAAACAAGGCTATAAATTCGGTGCCTCAATCACAAGGTAATAATTTACAAAAGTGAATTTTCAAAAACGAGCATTTGATTACTAAATTAAATTAAACACTGAAGAATGTTTCTACAGTTGAAATATAATAATAGCAGCTAAATTCATGTTTCTTAAGAAGGTTTCCACAGTTGAAATACAATAATTACACGGCTAAATTCAGGTGTCTTAAGAAAGTTTCTACGGTAGAAATATAGTAATTACACAGCTAAATTCCTGTTTCATAAGAAAGTTTCTACAGTTGAATTATAGGAATTACGCAGCTAAATTCATGTTTCTTAAGAATGTTTCTACGGTTGAAATATAGTAATCACACAACTAAATTCATATTTTTTAAAAATGTTTCTACAACAACATAAACGACTTTACCACCAGAGTCAGAAAACATGGATTCAAAACTTTACCAGAAAGAGGGGGTACGTTAAACAAAACTTATTAAACTTTACACTCCAACTTGTGTAATAAACAAAGAACTTTAAAAATTCAAAGTGAAAATGACCCTAAGGGTCAACCTAACCAGAAATTAAACAAACAGTATAAAAACCAAGTTAAGATTAAGAGTTTAAGAACAAAATTAAATGGTTAACCAAAGAACCTTAAGGATAAAAGAAAAATTAACGTAAGCAACTGAAATTCAGAGTTAACCAAAACTGCTATTTAAAAAATTAACAACATTACTTTTCAACAGAGCAAATTAAAATCAAACTAATAAATTCAAAATAATAACTTTCATTACTGATAACTGAATTAAGATAAGCATTACAATTAAGATAAGTATGCATTATATAACAATTAATTTTCGTTCCTCTAAAATGGCAGGCTCTCAATCTAGTAATGGTCTTTGTAATTTCTCTGTATGCATCAATCTCACATATCACATGCGACGTTGGAGGCTGTGTTGCCTGCTCAACGGCTTTGGAGTATAGTTGCCCCATTTAGTAGAGTAAGGCGAATACTGTCTCCACCCTGTTGAATAGTCTCATCTGATGAACCATTTCTGTACATTTTCACCAAACCAGCTTCCCGAAAGGACTCCATTGATTGAGTACCTTTTGCCTTGATAACGGCTTGTTTCCTTTTTTGCACAATGTTCCACAAGATCGAGATATATTTTGATTGTAAACAAATGGCAGCCTCGTTAGGCCTAACGCCACTTGAACTTTTAAATTGTTGCTAATTCTGCAACTATGGCATGCAAATGTATTAAAAGCATAGAAACATTGATCGGAACATAAGAACACCATAATTCAACCAGTTTAAAAGCACAAAATGCACAAATTACCAGCATATAAGAACAAAACTACTGAGTTCATACAGACCGGTAACAGGGTGGGAAATTATATATATATAGGTTTGGTGTGACCAACTGCAACGAAAAAGGGAAGTGCACAACTAAATGTTATAGCTGTCCGACATACAAAATTTCGACGTTCTACGCTATTTGTTTTTGAGTTATGCGAAATACATACGTACGTACATACAGACATCACGAAAAAAATCCCTTCTAAATTCATTTTAAATCCATATTACAAATCCGTTTTGGAAAAGAGCGTCTTTTATTCTGTCGGTATGTACTGATGTCACGCCAAAAATTATTCGAATAGATTCGAGAATGGTCAGAACAGATTTTTTTGTTGAATGACACCCGAAAGTTTTCGCGAGTAGAATACTCCCTTTGCTTCGTACAAGGAAGTAAAAAGGAGGGAAATACTCGAAGAAGTACTGTTATATAAGATTATACTGACACATACAAGACTGATATTGTACTGATTACATACGTTGAGCTTAATTTCTTCTTGACAATTTTGGTTAAATTAAATATCCACCACTTTTGTGGCTCCACTATTTTACTTTTAGTCGCTTATGACGAATAGTGCTTTGATAGCTTAAAAAAATATTTTTTTACTTCTTAGAATATTTAACTAAAATCACATAATATAACGAATTTTTGTATATATTTTTAAATCTGAAGATCAAAACAAATTCTTGTATTTTCAAATATTTCATTTTCACGTCACTTTTTTCATCAAATTTTTTAGTTCGCATTTTCATTTAAGTTTTGTTTGCACTCTATGTGAACAAACACTTCAGACGTCGACATCTATGCTCAGTGAATTATAAATAATAAGTATACTTCGCGTATGAAATAAAGAGATTGTGTATGGAGAGGAGTTTTAACCCCGATTCTACAAACTTGGGTTTACAAACGAGCTTAATGTATCTGATACAAGAATTCGAATAACAGCTACGCGTTTCGTAATGTAGACTCGCGCGCAAGCTAAGCTAAGAAAAATTCGTATTTTTGATTCTTGCTCAAGTTACTCAATATTCTCTTCTCCGAGGAAAAGAGAACTGACTGAAAGGACCAAACGACAGTATTAGGTGGATTCAATAATTTTTAGAACAGATGGCACCTAAGCTATAGGTATTCGATTTCCATATGCAGAAGATGCAAATGATTCAATTCCAAGGAGAAGTCGCAAGCAGAAGAGTTTGCAAAATTTCATAATAGGGGCTCTTTCATACGGAAAACTTTTATGCAAACTATTTTGTGTAGATAGCATACAGTTAGAAAAATATATAAACATAAAGAAGTAAAAACACAATAAAAAATTTTTACATAATAAGCTTTTATTTAAGGTGAATATTGATAACTAATGCGCTAAAAGGAGAAAAAATAATTTACCGTATAATTCAATGGGAATAACAGATTAACTAGTTTTATTGATAGAATTTATCTATAGTTTTATATCGCGAATAATAAAAGCAGGGGACATTCATAATAAATTGAAAACGATAATGGCTTATGCATTTGAAATCTGTAATTAATTTAATAGATTTCGTTATTTAGGCCCCACCACTTTCATTATTCGCTATCTAAAACTGTAGATGCATACATTTACTTAATCCATCATTTCTACTGAACTGTATGATAAATTATGTTTCTTCTTTTAGTGTATTAATTATCATATACAACTTAAATAAAAGCTTATTATAAAGAAAAATTTCTTAAATCTCATTTACTTATCAGTGATGGAATTTTTAATAATTATTGAAACACAAACAATAAATTATAAGAAAATTAGGAATTAAAGAAAAATAATTGAACTTAATTCAGAGAATGAATTCTTGAGTATTTAGTTTTGGAACCTGGATGGGCTCTAGTGTAGAACTGGGTGCCCTTTCGATTGGCGAAACATTTTGTTCAGTTTTGGTGATGAAACCCCATTTCTGGTTACCATTAGAGTTTTAACTTGGTTTTAGCTTCTTGACTTTTTAAATGAAAATAAATCGGTGTGCGATGGCTAATTTGCGCAATTCTCTGATGTTTTTTAAAGTGAAAATAGGTCGATGTGTACATGGACATGGAGTTTGTGAAATTCTTTGACTTCTTGTTTTGGTTTTGTGTAGCGGCCATATTGAAATTGTGCCTTCCTAGCGACGATCTTGGCGTCAAAAAAGAATCGCCAAAAAATAAGGGATACCCAATTGTAAACTTTTACCCCTGGATGTTACAACGAGCATTTTACTTGAAGCTAAAATGAAAAATAGAATATCGCCGATTCGTCATTAAGTGCGCCAAGATAACAAACTTCCTCATTAAGTGTACCGAAAGAAGGCGGGAATTCGACGGAAAATTCGAAAAACACTTTTTCTGCGAGAAACGCTCTTTTCTCCCGTTTGCATCAGACTGCAACATGTGTTTAAAAAAATCTGATGTGGATACAACATGATTTTTTTGTACGGCCTATTAAATTATACAATTAATTCAATTCTCATTTCGCGGCAAGGCAAAAATACATAAAAACTCAAAACGTCTTCATTAAAAATTGTAAAATGCAGAACATAAAACACCAAATATATTTAAAAACAATTAAAAAATTTAAGAATTAAAATTAGAGTTACTACGCAAAAACAAATAATTCAGCCAACAAGCTGGAAGAAAGATTTTTCGGTACGCAAAAATCAAAGTTTACTTTTCATCCCAGTCGGCAAAAAGACACTGAAGTTGAAACTTTTCACTCTATTCGATGGTGCAAACAGTAAAATTCTCATATGATTAGTTCGTTAGTTAAAGGATGATGTATGCGAAATCCGTTTAAACGTTAAATTAAAAAATACCTAAATCCAATTTTGAAAAAATCGCTTGACAACATTGCATTGCCATCGAGCAACAGTTATAGAAGATGTTAATGCAGCAAGAATCAGCGTAATATTCAAAATTTTCCTATACTAGTTTCGAAACTGGAATTGTTAAATAGAACTGGAAGACTTTTTTAGGAATGTGAAACGCCTCTAAAAAATGTAATTTGGCAATGCAACATATTTTAGGAAAAATTTTGTCTGCAGAAAAATGAAAAATGTTATTTTCTAAACAACAATGTTGGACACAGAGGATTGTTTCTTTTTTTATAGCAAATGTCTCATGTTCCTTCTACATCGTCATTTGCACTTCTGCAGATGAAGAAGCAGGTTTTTATATTTAAATCTTCGAAGCTAGTTCTGTATATATATATATGAATATTATGCTGATTGTTGTTGCCTTAACGCCTCCGATAAATTTCTTTTGGTTTAAAAAGGTAAATGTAGTTCTATCATACGCACAGTAATATGAACTGAATTTTGGAGACGTTTATAAATACTAAATTATACTTTTCGCCTTTGTTGTGCAAAACAAGGAATTAAAAATATTTAAACTACTTTTGTTGAGCATATAAGTTATTTCTCCCGCCTTCTTCGCATGCTTTCGTGGTGTAGGGGTCAGCAAGCTCGACGTGTAAACGAGAGGTCCGTGGTTCGGTTCCCGGAGAAGGCGTTGCTTATTTTCCATGTGTCCTGCTTCGAAATAACCTAATGTCTCTACAAGAATTTTAGTTTAAATCATTTTAAGTATCTTTCTCCTTTTTAACTTGGAATATTAGACTTTTAGAACCTGTCTTATATCCTTTCTTTGTTGCATCATTTTTAACAGTTTTGTCTTGCGATTTAGAGCCAGATACTTTCTTCGCTTAACAGCCATTTGTTTTTCTTAATCCCAAAATTTATTCATATTTAAGATCATTGTTTGAGTAATACCAGCTACAACTCAACTCTGTTTAAGTTTTATGTTTAATAAAATAAGCTCTATCGTTGTTTGTAAGAATAACTGCTTCTAAATTTTGGAAATATCTGCAGTTAAAGTGTTTTTTCATATTAAATCCATAGTTATTTTCGAATCCTTTAAAATACTGTCGTCCGGGCGACAGGATTATGGATAATTTAAAACGGGAAAGAACACAATTACAGAGATATTTCACAACTTCTTTGAAAGACGTGAAAACTGTTCTAAAAGATGAAACAGTAAGTAAGATTGATTTAATATCTGTATTTAATATTTTTAATGATAAAGCTGACAGATTATTTTAGTTAGATGAAAAAGTTAAAGTAACGTGACTAGAAATGGAAAATTTTGGTGAAGATGAATTTTCTAAGGATATGGATTTAACGGAAAGCTATCGAAATCAGTGGGTTACTATGAAAACGAAAGTTGATTTAATGTTATAAACCACTGAATTAAGGGGCGATATTTCCAGTGTAGAAAATGAAACTAAGCAAAATTTCCGTCTTCCTAAGTTAGAATTAAAACGTTTTGATGCTAATATTAAAAATTGGCTAGGATTCTGGGGACAATTTTAAAAAATTCATGATGATGATAGTATTAATGCAGATGACAAATTTCAGTATCTTTTACAAGCAACAGAAGAAAATTCATCGGCCAGATATTTAGTTGCAAGTTTTCCACCATTTGGCGAAAACTACGTATTATAATGCTATTGAACAGCTGAGATCTCGTTTTGCTAAAGATGAACTATTAATTCAAATTTATGTTCGTGAACTTTTAAATCTAGTTTTAAAGCAAACGAAAAGTGGCGAAAATTTTACTTTGCGGGTTCTTTATTATAAATTGGAGACTCAGCTGCGAGCATTAGAGATTTTAGGGGTAACGTCTGAAAAATATGAAGCAATGTTATATCCTTTAGTAGAATCAGCTCTGCCAGAAGCTCTTATCAAGGAGTGGGGACGCACACATAACGTGTAGAAAACAAAGACAAGATGGACATGTTAGGAAATTTATTAGAATTTCTTCGTTTGGAAGTCGAAAGTGAAAAGCGGTTACAACTTGCTCGAGCAGGGTTTGCAAATGATCAATTTTAAAATTTTAAAGCGAAAGAAAAAATTCCCACTGCAGCTTGTATAGTATCTAATGAAAAGCAAAGAGCTGAGAAAAATGGCAAGCATTGTTTATTTTGTAACAAGTCGTTTCATAATACCTGAGAATGCTGTCGTAATGTCACTGGAGGCGAAAATGGAAACATTGAAGAAAACGGGGGGCTTGTTTCGCCTGTTTGAAACCAGGACACAATTCTAAGATCAGCAAAGCTTATTTAAAATGTATTGTATGTAAGAATAAACACCATAGCATTATGTGTCCAAATATAAAGCAATCAAAACGACACAAACAGTCTGAATCGGATGCCCAGGTTCTTTTGTCACCAAAAAATTCACCGACATTCTTGATAACTGTATTGATGAAAATCATCCATGATGACAGGTCCGGAATCGTTCGAGGATGATTTGATACTGGTGCTCAGAGATCTTTTATACGAAAAGATATTGCGGAGGAACAAGGATTGAAACCTGTAGATCAAGAAATGATGAGTCATGGACTTTTTGGGAGCAGTGAAACGAAACGAGAGTCCCACAATGTCTACAGTATTACATTGCAAAGCTTGTGCTCGAATTTCAAGTACACTACTTAAGTTTTGGAAGAAAGGAAGCTATGCGGTGCAACTCCACGTGTAGAGGATCCTGATATTTATCCAATTTTGAAAAAGAAAAATATACGTTTGAGTGATACGGGAGAATATGTGCCTGAAACAGGTTTATAAATAGGAGCAGATTATCTTGGCGCATTATTGACTGGGAGAATTGAGCCCATTGATAATAATTTGGTAGCTATAAACAAAACTTGGATGGACGCTTCAAGGTAAGCAAAGAAACTACTCAAAACCTTTGGAGAGTATTGTATATGCTAATAATTTATATTTGTCGGAATTATGGAGCCTAGATGTCATCGGTATAAGATGTTCTGCAGAAGTAAAGTCAAGGCAGGTAACCGATGAAGAAACGGTAGAATTTTTCCGTAAAACTATTAAAAAAAAGAAGATGAAAGATATGAAGTATGTTTGCCATGGAAAAGTGGACGCTAGAATTAGAAACGAATAAAGAATCAGCCACTAAACGGTTAATGCCAACTACCAAAAATCTCATTAGATCTGGACATTTAATAGAATATGATGATGTGTTTGAGGAGTGGATTCGGGACGGAATTATTGAAATTATAGATAAAGACGAGAAAAAGGACACTATTTACCACATCATCCTGTGATAAAAACTAGTGCAATAACAACAAAAATTCGTCCGGTTTTTGATGCGTCGACCAAAGATTCCAAAAGAAATTCCTTGAATTCAGAAATGGGGCCAAACTTATTAGAACTGGTACCCAAATTGATAATTCAGTTTCGGAAAACGCAACTGGCGTAACATCAGACGTCAAAAATGCATTTTTACAAATCAGTTTGATTCCGGAGGATGGTGGCAGCGCATGATTAGGATATTGAAAGAGATACTAAAAAGAATTTTGGGCAAAAAAAGTCTTGACTGTGAAGAGTTGGAAGCTATTTTATAGCTTCATAAACTTTAGGCCCCTTACATATACTTTAGGTATGCGACTTTAAACTTTAGGCCACTTACATATATTGAAGACAATTCGGAAGGTCTGAAGCCATCAACTCCCGCTTGTTTCTTACAAACTATTCCGAGCAGCGAAACAACTGATTTAGACGAAATCGACAGTAAAAGCCTAAATATAAGATTGTGTTTTGTACAAAAATTAAGGCAGTATTTAAGAATGAGATTTCGGAATGAGTATTTATCAATGTTGATTCATAAAAGTAAGAGTCGGGAAGAATCTTTAAGAGTTGGGGAGTTCGTTCTCCTAGAAATTGATGGCAAGCGTATCAACTGCCCTTTAGGAATTGTCATTGAAGTCTTTTCTGGAGCAGATGGGTACTCAAGAGTTGCCAGAGTGAGAACAGCTGATGGAGAGAAGTTGAGACCATTCCAGAGACTTTATCCATTAGAAGTCAACAGTTCGGAAAAGTTACCATTCATGGACGCAGGCCAATCTTACTTTTTTTACTGGACGCAGGCCAATCACAAGCACAGGTGGCTACAGACCACAATGTAACGCACAGTGTTGTCTCCAATTTGTGGAAACAATTGCAGGATACAGGATCCATATCGAAAAGACCTGGACAGTGCCGACCAAGTTCCATAACGACGAATAGGAATCGTTACTTGACACTTCTAGAGCAAACGCACAAGAATGCTGTAACTTCCCTTCTCTTACATGAGCTATATGCTGCTACTGGAACCCGGTTTTACATTCTACAAAATATTTAAAAGTTGTTTTAGATGAACAACTAAATTTCAAACAGCGTGTAATATATGTCTTAAACAAAGACAACGCTGCTTGCATGGCGATTTAGTCTCATAGGTAGAAAGTCTAAATTTGATTTACGCGTCAAAAGAAATTTATATTTCACTCTAATTCGTCCTGTTTTATTCTACGTCGTCCCCATGTGGGCAACGGTGCTCAAAACTTACAAGAAGAAAATCATAATTATACCACAATAAAATCCTGAAAGAATTACGAACGCACTGTGGTTTGTGCTCCCGAGACTTTGAAATTCCGCGTGCACAAGATTATATTCTTGCAAGTTCTCAAAATTTCTTCAGAAAAATTTTGAACTCTAATTATGCCCATATTCATATTGCTCAGTCAGCTGACTACGATCCTGCTACTGAAAACACCTTTAAACGACCACGCACACTTCATCACAATGCTGCATATTAATCTGCATTGTGATTGCACCTGTATTTATTTTGCATGTTTCATATTGTAGAGACACTGAAATTTTTTTGGAAGCAGGAAAGATAAAAAAAATGAGCAATGCACTCGACACGCCTCGAACCACGGACCTCTCCAACACGTGCCGAACGTGATGACCACTACACCACGAAGGCATGTTTTAGAAGGCGGAAGAAATACCTTATATGCTCCCTCTTTTAAAGGGCGACTGGGGATTACGGGACCCACTCGCCAAATCTTGGTGGTGGAGAATCATAATCCACCACCTTTTTTAGTTCGGGCGCCACTACAGAGGATTTTTTGGAAGCAGGAGAGATGAAAAATGAGCAATGCCCTCGCCGGGACTCGAACCACGGACCTCTCGAATACGCGCCGAGCGTGCTGGCCACTACACCACGAGGGCATGATAAGAAGGCGGGAGAAATACATTATAATATCTTTAGTATGTAAACTGTATTGCGCTTCATTTTTATTCTTATCCCATTGCCCCTTTGCTGTGTACATCAAAGTCTTCAAAGATCTCGGACTAACATCAACTTGTGCAATGGAAAGGAGTAAAATGCTTTAACAGCCCCGTTGGTTTACCGTGGTTAATTTTTTAATTTTTTTCGCCGATTACGGCGGAGCTTTGCGCTTATGAATACATTAAGCTAACCCCAAATTCAGACAAAAATCAAATGTCGCATGTTTGTTCAAATCCACTGTCAACGGTCATGAGCATCACTTTTCTTCCCTACTAACCGATCTGCAATCCTCATCTACTTCATCTACTGTAATAAAGCAATCTGCATATAATAAAACTGTGGGGTGCAATGCTGCAGTCATCGCGCTGTGACAATGAAGAAGCCGTGTCTTAATAGATTAGTTGTCAAGTAATAAAGATGTGCTGTGATTATCTAAGTATATGTGGTTCTTGCAAATTCCATCTAGTTAAGACAACACCAATATGTCTGCCACTTCCACAACCGCTTCGGCCATGAATTTTCAGAATTAACTGAAGTCTTCTTCTCTCTTTATACCAGCCAAAATTACTACATATATTCCAAATAATTACCACTGCATTCGGACTCGCAATTTAACATTAAATTATCTTTTTTCTAACGATGTTAAGATTAATGCAATTATTTGCGTAACATATCCAAAACACTGGAGACTTAGACAAAAGTGTACAGTCAAATTTATTTAAAGAACATACGTTAGTAATAAAGCAAATATTTGTTTGATTCTGAAGATGTTTGACTACAGAAAGAAAACAAAGAGCTTAATGAAGTACTAAATATTTTGTTAAAAACATTTTAATTTATAATTTTATCTTGGCTGTTAAACGGTCGTTAAATATGCTAATTAAATTTTGAAAATTACATTATAGCTCTCAGGTGTTAATAAATATGAAAGAAGAAATTCCTCAGAGATTTATAACAAGATTTTGGTTTTAGCTATAAAAATTAAACATTGAAAATTATTATTCGTTTTCGACAAAGCATTAACAAGAATTTAAAAACATTTTATGAAACCGAAAATAACGGGTGCTTTGCTTCGTTTTGGCTTCGTTATCATCGAATTTTATTAGATTTAATTAGGATTAGACGAAAAAATTAGGAAGTTCAAATATTTCTTTATTTAATTGCGAGCTGAAAACTCTAAGCGTAATCGTAAGGTGAAACTTTTATGGTTAATATACTGCACGTACGTCATTAATATACTGCACGTACGAAAAAATCACATTCCTCAAAATTCATTTTCTATAGAACAAAAACGTGTTTGCAGTATTTCAGATTAAGAAAGTATTGCTGCTTGCGTACGGATTCGTAACGGATTGAATGCCCACAGAATAGATGAGAGCAGTTGTTCTGACCGGTCTTACATAGTTTTCCCCCCGGCCGCCGAGAAATCTCTGGTACAACCAGAGGGCCATGTACACATTACATTTAACAAAGAAAATTTAGTTAAAATAAAAACACTACATAGAAGAATTACATGTCAAAAGTAATAAAAAGTAACATAAGGCAATTTACTCTTGGATAGGAGGATTACAGACATCTACTTCCTCTGTTTCATCTGACATCAGTCTTGTCCTTTCAACTAATCTGGAAGGAAAAAGTATTAGTAATGTCTTTCGTACAATTTCGATTTCTGTTATCAATACTCTTTGTTGAAATTATTTTGGCCCTCAAACGTTTTCATTCACACGAACTAAATTGTTCTTCCCCCATACTCTCCAGAAATTGTTCTGAGTGAGACGAGGCTTTTCTTGCTATTTATCGCAACGATCAGCTACCACTATCCAATCACTATTATTTGTTATAAACTCGACTTTCCAGACCTTAGAAAACTCCTTAACCACAAAACTAGACCTAATGTCCTAAAATAGAGCTTAAATTTAAAATTCTGAAGTGAAGCTTGGAGAGCCTAACTTTAAGCACATTCAATCTATACTTTCATGCCATTCATCTTTTACATAACGATATTTGCATTCATACTTGACCAAAACACATTCGTTTAACTTTTACAAAAGTTTTAAAGTTAACATTAACATTTCAAATTCAATAGAGCATTTTAACAAGTAATGCTTTAAAATTCATTTTCCGTCATTCGTTATAGTTGCTATGCCAAATTCACAATGCTTGGCTACAATGTTTAAATTAACACAATTGAAGTCTTTCGACTAAACCTATTCAGAATTTAGCTTCTCGAAACTTGAAAATTCTAAACGTATTTACAAAATAAATTTTCGCCAACTTGCGAATTTAAATTCTTTTCTATTTAACAGATAGTTACACTTACATTCTCGCAAACTTGCGACTTCAAATTTCTCGTATTGAACAGTATTTAGCAACTTTAAACGCATGACATAAATCGAACTTTCAATACAAACTAGCAAACAAGGTAATTTTCACTTATCTTTTTTTTTAGGCTTCTAAACTCCTGCATTCTCTTTTCGCAGTGGTCTTGAAATGTTGACGATGCTAAACTTTGGACCTTCACTCGTCTCGGGCGGCTGGTATCCTGGTTCGGACCTTCTTTTCTTTTAATTCCTCGGTCATTGAAACGGGACGCTTTTCGGGGGGGCTGTGGATCTTGGAAATCCAATTTTCGCTTTGTCCTGTACTTTGCCGACCTTGCTTCTGGATCTTTGAAGAGCCTCTTGCTCCTTCTTGGTTCCTGGAAATGAATAGACCTCATTTCGTCTGGATGCTTTCTTTTCAATCTTGCTTCTGGTTGGCATCTTCTTGCGGCATCGGTTCTGTGGTTCGCCGTTTTTGCTTTTGTTTCAGAAGACTTCTTCGTTGTCTTTTAGGCTCTGACTCTTGTTGAAGGGGAACTTTCGTGTCTTTAGTACTCCTCGTTCTGGCGGAGGTTTGTTCTTGTTGAAGGGGAACTTTCATGTCTTTAGTACTCCTCGTTCTAGCGGAGTTTTGCTCTTGGTGCGGGTGTCTTCGTTTCGCTATGGGTTCTTCAGTGTTAGCTGCCCTTCTTTTCGTTGTTGAGAGATCCTTGTTTGGTGCTGCTGAAATTACAACTCTTGGTGCTGTTTCAGGAACCTGCAATAAATCTTTTAAGATTGGAAAATCCGTACGACTATAATACGGCTTGATTTGGTCAATGTTTGCGATAGATTATTGACCGTTTTCAGCTTTTAAATAAACTGTTGAAAATTTTATCTTCTCTGTGATAAAAGAGCCCTCAAACCTAGGCCACCCTATTTTCGGGTGCCGATGAGAAGGAGTGCTTTAGTTTTAGGCCTTTTTGTCCTGTGGTATATTTTACTTCACGTCTGTTTTTATTATAGTATAACTGTTGTTTTGACTTTGCCGCATCTGAATTTTTGATGGCGTCATTTATAATCTTTTGTATGTCATTCAATTTAAATTCTTCCTGTCGTTGTTGAACGAAAAATAGCTTATCCAGAGGCGTTAAAATTTTTCTTCCTAAAAATAGTTCTGCGGGGGTTTTCTTTGTGGTATCGTGCTTCGCTGTTCTTAAGGCAAATCCTAATTCATTGACGCAGCTGTCCCAGCGATCATGATAATTCTTCACATATCCTCGAATAATTTTAACTATATTTTTATTTACGCGTTTTGCAATATTTGATTGCGGTCTGTAAGGTACCATTTTTAGATGGCGTATGGCAAGGCCTGTGCACAGGTTTTCAAATAAATTACTTACAAATTGTTTACCATTATGTGATATTATTTTTACTGGGGCCCCGTATTTTAAAATATATTTATTTAGAAATGGATCTGCTACTATTTTTGCTGAAGCCAGTTTAAAGGGAATTATTTCTACCCACTTTGAGAAATGATCCACGATGGTTAACAAGTATCGGTTTTTATTTATGTTTGTTCTTGGGTAGGGACTAAGCAAATCACTGCCAACCAATTTATTTGGGAACGTAGTTTTTATGCTATTTAAGTACCCGGCCGGGTTGTAATTAACGTCGTTAATTAATTGACATAAGTGACATGACCTGACATACGCCGTCACAACTTTGTATAACTGCGAAAAATACACCGCTTCGCGGACTCTTTGTAGGGTTTTCCTCACACCCAAATTGGCTCCTAATTTCGAGTCATGCATGTCCTTTAATATACTTAAGCGTAGACTCGTTGGGACTACCGGCCACAACTCTTGATTAGCATTGGTAGTTTTCGTATCAAATAATAGTTTATCTATAATTTCATAATGAGCTGCCCTATTGCGAAAAGCGGGTAAGTCTACATGATAAAAGTTCTCCGGATCTTCCAGATACGCATAAATGTCTTTAAATTCTGGGTCCGTCTTTAACTCGGCAACTATTGTTTCCCGTGATTCAATTATTTTTGCAGTTAGCATCGTGCATTTAATTGTATTTCCGTCTTCATCGATTTTAATCCGGGACAGGGCGTCTGCAACTACATTTTCTTTCCCCGGCGTGTGTTTTATGATTAAGTTAAATTCTTGCAGTTTTAATGTCCAACGTATGAGCCGAGGCGAAAGATTTTTCCCGGAGTATAGGCGACCAACTGCCGCGTTATCTGAATACACAGTTATTGGGGCACTTCCAAAGAACACCCGAAATTTTTGCACAGCTAGTAGAACTGTAAGAATTTTCCGCTCTGTTGCCGTACAATTTCTCTGAGTTTGGTTAAGTAAGCGTTTTGCTAAAGAAAGCTATTGGCTTCCCGTTTTGGGAAAGAACTGCGCCAATTCCCATCTTCATGGATCTTAATCCTTGAAAGGGGATCTGCAACTACATTTTCTTTCCCCGGCGTGTGTTTTATTATTAGAATAAATTTTTGCAGTTTTAGTGTTTAACGTATGAGCCCATGCGAAAGATTTTTTCCGGGGTATAGGCGACCAACTGCCGCATGATCTGAATACACAGTTATTGGTGCACTCCCAATTGAACTAAAATTAAATTAACTAAAGCTCTTAATGAATATAGCCGAAGCTATCACAATCTAACTAGTTGGCCCCTAAGTATTAATTGAATCGGCGAAGCCTAGCAAGGGCCTAGATATGGCCGAGCGTAGTAACAGCTAAGAGAGATGTAGCCAGAAGGCAAACGCGCGCTAGTCAGGAAATCAGACTCTCTCTCTAAGTCGGTCAAGTCACGACTTAAATAGTACCCATTCTCATTTGCGTTATCTGCGTTTCTGAATTCACATTCTGGCAGGAAATTGTAAGCTGAAATTAGAATAAGATAGGAAAGATACAAAACTTAAAATAGCTGTTAGAAAACGTTTAATAAACCTTACAACTTCAAGTTGGAAAACTTTTCTAATTCAAACACGCATTCCTTGGCTAATCTTGCTTCTACTGTTTCTTTTTCAGCCCTATCTTCAACTTCTTTTTCGGCTTTTAAGCGTTAATCGATTATGTTGTTTAACATATTTTTTGTCAATTCTTCATCATAGGTTTTAGAACTCGTTGTCAGATCTCGCAATTGCACAATTTTTAAGTTATCTGCAACTTGTAATCCAAGTTCTAAAGCTAGTAATTTAAGGTCCTCTTTGCGGCCTTTGCCTAAATATGCCATCTCGAAGAGGATTTACGTAATTTAATTTTTCTTTTTAATAGTTCGAAAGCAAGTTTTGTTTTCCGTTATATATATAACCATTTAACAACTAAGAATCAAACTTTAAACATTTATAAACAATATCAAGCAACCATAAAACCATTTCTACAGATTTTAATAACACAAACAAAAATTAATTTTGCTCTTTTTCTTTTTAAAAAAAAGATACGGATGTACCTTATAATTGAAGATAACATATTTTATTTTCTCGTAACTGAAATATCACGTGTTGCGAAAATATAATTTAACACTTGTTAACTTCCGAATGATAAACATGCAATCTCAGTTAATTATTATTTTCGTTAATACTTAAATAATTACAAAATTTCGCAGACTTTCACTCTATGCTAAACCATCACAATGAATGAAGTTTTACTCAAAATAATTCTCCTACCTACTACATAGCAGCTTTACACTAAAACCAAGGACACTGTATTAATCCTTCACTGGCAGGGTAGCTGTTTGTTACCAGGTTGGCAAAAAGTAACGTAAGACAATTTACTCTTGGATAAGAGGAAAAGTTATGTCCATGCAAAAATATGTCGAATCTCCAACTAACGACTGAGATGTTAGTAGTTTCAAAACTTTTTTGACTGTTGCCATTTACCGTTAGATTGTACTAATAAATTCTATATCTCGAAGTTACTGGAAGGCATATACAGTTAAAGTCACATCTAAGGGCTAAATACGGTTACAACTGCATATAGAGATCGATTGCAGTTATTATTACATTAGGAATTACACGTTCATATGGGCCGGACCAAAATATCACAAAACGGTCGCCAAGTTTGGCAACTTTCGATATTCTCTCACCAAATTTGGCGACAAGGCCATCGCTAGATGGTGATATCTTGCCAATTTAAAGAGACAGCCATTTACTCAATGTTAAATAGACTTGCTCTAACATCTGTATTCTTACTTTTCTGGCTCTTTACTTTTTCTGGTAAACCTTCGCCATTAAGATTTTCATGTTACGTTATACGAAAAAATGCTACAATTTCACGTATGATTTCACTAAAATTACACTCACTTCCAAAAGTTAAGAACGAAGATGTAAAATGCAAAAAAAATCAACAAATACTGCTTTGATTGACACAAAATCCGGCAGGAAAGAAACATATATATTTATGCGTAACACAAAATCAATAATTATATACAGAAATGAAAACAATATAAAATTTTTGTAAGTTATCAGATAATGACAAACTGGAGACTTAGACAGAATTATGTATAAAGTGAAAATAAGCAGCATAAAATGAAAAAAGGACATTCGTAGGGTATGTGATCCCCCCTCCTGATCTATATACAAAGTTTACACCTTGTGACCATGCTTTAAATTAGGTGGCCAACCACCGCAGAATTAAGCAATCGCCATTCTTCTTGTAGAGCAGTTTCCAGCTTAATAAGAGTGTTTGGAGGTGGCAAACGGGAAGACAGAGCACGGCCGAGAGCATGCCAAAGATTTTAAATGGGATTGGTCAGACGAATATGCTGGCCACGCCATACGCGCAATTCCTTTACTCTCCAGGTAGTCATCGACGATGTCAGCTCTATGGGGACGTGCGCTATCGTCCATTAAAACAAAAGTAGGGCCAACTGCTGCAGCGTACAATCTCACAATGGGTTCTAGGACTTCATTTCGATACCGGACAGTCGTCAAAGAAACTCGTTTAAGGATGTGCAGCTCGGTGCGATATTCTAATGAAATCCCTGCTCACACCATAATGCTTCCTCCTCTTAATGCGTGATGTTCGGTGATGTTTTGGGACTGATTGCGTGTTCGCTGTTCACGCCATATCCTTATACGCTTGTCATCTGGCTCCAGAGCAAATCTTGACTCATTAGTAAGTATGACATTGCCCCAGTCAGACACATTCCAATTGACATGTTCCCGGCACCACTGTAATCGTGCCCCTCTTGATTGGACGGATAGAGCAACACAAACTCGAGGTACCCGGGGGTACAGTCTACTTACATGTAATCTTCGGCGTACAGTAGCTGCACATATCGCCTTACCAATGGACGCTGTAACCATAGATGTCACACGTGTGGAGGTCGCTCTGCGATTCCGCTTGGCTGCAATAGCAATATAACGATCTTATGCGGGGGTTATAACTCTTGGGCGACCGGCTACGAGCCTTCGGACAACTGTCTGTGTGGTTTCGAATTTTTTCCATAAACGTGAAATTACAGAATGATGAACGCCGAAGAAAAGAGCAGCATCTGCGATCGACTGTCCTGCTTCAATACGCCCCACAGCACGCCATCGCTCAGAATCTTACATTCGTCTTCTGGAAGTCATAGAAACAAGTATGTCTTGAAAACAAATTGTACGAAAGTTTTAAACACCTTCTATCAGTACTTACAATCAACTTCTGTAACCCTTCATAAAGCTGGCTTCTTATAAGACTGCCTTTCTTGCATATTTCTTGACATGAAAGCGCGATTGGCTAACATAGTTGCATACTTCCATCTACATCTGCAGAGAATTGCATCCCCTTCAATTCGGATTGGCTTCCGGAAATTAGCATTTTCGTCTCCGTGCTTAACTTTTGGAAGTGCGTGTATTTACATATATGTACAAGGATCGAAACGGTATGTATAATTTAAACAAATCTAAATACTGTTGTAATTAAAGGAGAAAAACTGAATTAAATGTTAATTAAAGAACTTTTATCACTGCTTAATAATTACGTGAGTTTTTTGAAGCCACAGTTTTTTTCAACTTCCCTCATAAAGTGTCCTCTTCTTTCTTCATTTAGACAGTTTCCATTGTAAAATTAGACAGTTCCTGTGCCTTTTTTAAGAATTCTTTTAACATATTGTAAAGTAAAGTCACATTATCTTTCTTATTGTCACTGCTTTCACTGCGCGATGGCGTTAAAAGATCATCCAGTTCTTCATTCGACATTTCTCGATCGTCACTTGTCGATTAATACTTTGAATTTTTCTCCATACCTGAAAATCCTTAGCTGTCAATTGCTTTTGAAAACTGTAGAATTAATTCTTCATTTTCAATCCATAAAAATGCTTTAAAATCGTTGATATCTTCTGGTGAGAGCTGATGCCAGCAAGCACTCAGTGTTGACGAATGCACAAGAATCAAATCAAACTGAATAATTTTAATACTACAGCTCGTAGTATTCAAAATCCCGTTTCATGTGAGATCCGAAATTACAAGAACTTTTAGATATATATAATGTGACCATGATAAGTGGCGAGTAAGTGTTTTGTCGGCAGCCACTTATCCGACAAAACACTTACTCATCAGAACACTTAGCTAAGGTGTCCATTTACCAAGGCACCAAGAGAACATTTCGCCGATAGCTCGTTTAGCTGACGACTTGTACATTTAGATGAAAGAATGCAGGAATCCTTGATTTATCCTAGGCAGTTTTTAATATTTACCTGAAAAAAGGCCATTTCCAGGATAGACGCCGAGAATGCTCATGGACAAATACCATATTTTTTGTCGTCTCTGTTTAATGCTGGAAGTAATATGAATATAAAATTAAACAAAAAATATCTGACGTGGGTACCACATGACTTGCTTGCACGGCTTATTAAATTACACATATTTTTTGCTACATTTCATTTAAATTTATTTCCTCGAATTTCATTAGAGATATATTTCGCACTCTGTTAATTCAGTTCTCCCTTTGCGACAAGGAAAAAATACATAAAACCTCAAAACGCCTTCATTAAAAATTGTAAAATACAGAAAATCATAAAACACCAAATACAATTAAGCCAGTTAAAAAAACAAGTTTCACAATTAAAATATGGATTTCTAGGCAAAAATAAGCAATGCGGTCAGCGAGCAAGAAAGATTTTTCAGTGCACAAACACTTAAAGTTTACTTTCGGCCTCACCCGGCAAAAAGACACTGAAGTTGGTATGAAAACTGGCTTAATTCACTATTCTACTAAGAGTTTCAGATATTAACAAATAGCGGCTTCATTGGGCTCAATGGCACTTAAACAACTTCTAATTTGTTGATGATTCTACAAGTATTGCATGCAGATTCACTAAAGGCATAAAAACGTTAACCGAAACATAAGAACAAAATAATTTAATAAGTGTTGTTACATATGGCTTTATTGGAAAGATCAATCCAAACATATAAAAGAACTCAAGTATCACACAAGAACACAGGAATGATGAATAGTAAAAACGAACAAACATTAAAAGTAAAAAATCAGAATAAATGAACATGGGAACAAAAGTAAAACACTTAAAAATTTAAACAGCAAGAAAAGGAACATAAGAGATATAGTCTTTACAAGGAGTTCATGAAAGCTTCTAGCATTCCAGTATAGTTTGCTTACCTCACCACGTTTTCTGAGACTCTTTATCTAGTTCTGGGCATACAAGAAGATGCTCTGTATTCATGACGACCGAATTGCAAATACTAGGTTGTATACTAGATGGAAGGATGCCAATTTTATTAAGTTGGCCACAGCCTCTTTACGGGGTTTTTGACAGAACTTTTTCCTTGTGTCTTGAATGTCAGATCAGGATTTGCCTGTTGATTTTGCTGCCTGGTCAGATTTAAGAGTATCCATTATTTTCTCAAAAATATGTTTTTAAGTGACTCTGGAGGGAGTGGTTTGCTGTCTTGTGGCTCAACTGTTCCTCTCTTTAATAACATTTAAACCAAAAAATGCACAATTTACTAACATATAAGAATAAAGAAACTGAGCTCACCAAGTTATAAAAAATTTTCCGTGTTCTCCGGACTTAAAATCCTATGGAACATGCATGGAACTGGAAAAGAAATAAGGAAACACGATATTCTTTCAAAAGCACTACAAAAGCAATCCTTACATTAGGAATAGAATAAATGAAGCATTCTAACGTTAAAAATCAGTTAAATTCACGCCAAAACGCATAAAAAATATAATTTTACTAAAGTGTATCAAATCAAATATTTAATGTCCCGTAAATTCCATCTTTTTATTAAATATAAACTGTTTATTCAAAGTGCCCGAAGACTTATGTTGTAAGGTTTAGTTAAACTAACAAAGTTTTATTTTAATTTATTCTTTTCTATTTGTTCTCATTTTCAACTTCTCGTTAGAAGAAGCGCGCGTTTTTAACTTTATGCTAATTTGAAGTGGAGCCAAGGAGTATTTAAACCGGAAGTAGAAACCTCTCAGTGTGAGAGAGAGCTTTTAGCCTCAGACCACGGTCACTCTATTCGATGTTCTCCTGACTAGCTAGTATTTTAATTCTAAGCCATAGCGCTTTACGTGATTACTTAATGAAGTAATTTCAAGTGCGTCAGTATTAGTTAAATCTTGCTGCGCACCATTTAGTTTAGAGGCCAACCTCGCGTTATAGCTCTGTGAGCAACGACTAATTTAATTTCTATTTAGCTTTAGTTTAAATTTGATTGTTCCTTTTAGACCCAAGAGCGGTCTCTATTTTCTGTATCCCTCCCGAGTTGGGAAGTGGTTGTAAATAATAGTGATTTAATAAAAGAGGATTTTAAATCCCTTTCAAGTGCAGTTCTTCTACCACTTTATCACAGTATTCTACCACAGAACATAGCTGCATTCAGCTCTCTGTTCCAGATCAGGACTTTAAGCTGTCACGAAGATGTTTTCCAAGAATATGCACCGAACACTCAGTCCTGACAATGTGAGTTCATTTTCAGGACGTTTTGAATATTTTTCTAACCAAAAAAAGTTTTAAATAATCTTGTTTTAAAACAAACAGATTTTAAAATAGATAATTAGCAATATGTGTGAGAGCAAAATAGTCATTTTGCTAATATATAGAAGTAAGTGATATTTGCAAATAAAACTAAAACACACAAGTGGCCGAAAACAAATCTGAGCCACTGTATTTTCAATTATAAAAGTTTTTTAAATGACTAAAAGATCCATGTTCTTGTACTTTTTAATTTTAAATTATTAATTTTTGTGTAAAATACGAAATCTAACCGTTGTTCTGCTGGTCTTTATACTTACACATTTTT
>KK122029.1:401140-451829 GCA_000611955.2 Stegodyphus mimosarum | reverse complement strand
TTTTTTTTTTTTTTTTTTTGTTATTAAAAAAATACAGTTCGTAATAATACAGTTAAAAATACAGCAGTAACACTGCATCAGAGTATCAACAATACATTTTTAGACTTTTAAATGATTTGCGGGAAAATTTTTTTGACATGTCAAATACAATAAAATTATAAATTAAAGACGCTAGTAAATCACGAAACAATATTATTGAATGACATTTCAGAGGATGAAATTATTCTAATTTATTCATTAACCGAGCCCCACTATGCAAATTTAATATGATGTCAAAATCGCAAACATTGAAGGTAAATCTCTGTCCATTTTTGCCGAACGAGAATCAAACTTTTGTATTTTATCTTTTATACCAAGTACAAAATTTTTCTAGATACAAGTATAGGGACCAGGGGAAAGTATAAAAAATTAGCTTTCGTAATTTATACAAAACTGATTTCTTTAAAACTTAAAAATATCAAAGCATAAATATATTCGCAAAACATTTTTGTAACTGAAAGTACAGGGCGATCGCAAAAAAACTTCGCTATATATGAACTCCTAGCGACCTGCCCACTCAGCCAATCGAAATGAAATTTCGGATATTTTTATTTGGAGGTATGCGCTCGAGATTGTAACGATTTTAAACAATAGAGCTCTCACGGTTGCGATTACAGTGAAAATATTTCGAAGTTTTCGAAAGGCAATTCTCAATTTTTTCCTGCGCAAACTGATCGGTGCGTTGAAAAACTATTCAAGGCGTTGAAACGGTATACGTATGACGAAAATTGCCGGCGTAAAACACAGCAAAAAAGAGAATTGTAAGGGAACAATGGCCATACAAGAGAGAAGAGGGAAAATAACTTTTACTGGAATTGCAGGTTTTCAACCTGTGCAAAGTTTCAAGGTAAAAGTCACCTTAAGCAACTTTGCAGTTTCGTGGCCACTGCGATCCCTCGACCTCGCTCCAATAGATTTCCGGCTCTGGTGATACCTGAAATCTAACGTGCACACATCAAATCCACGAGATTTGTCAGACTTGAACGATGTCATGAAACATGAAATTATACATTATTCTCCTGCGATGAAATTCTGCGATGTTAAGTTCGTCATCGTTGTCAATGATCTCCCGCGTACAATACATTATCTTCTGCGATGGCGGGCACGTTGAAAACGTGTAATTCCAATAAAAGTTTTCTTTTTCTTCTGTCATCTTTTGGGTTGTCAATGGTCCTCTGCAATATCCTCTTTGAAAATGTTTTAAGCCGGCTATTTTCGTCACATGTGTATCATTCCAAAGCCATTAATGGTTTTTCAATGCGCTGATCAATTTGAGCAGGAAAAACGTGGATGCTGCCACTCGAAAATTTTGAAATTTTTTCACTGTAACAGTTATTGTGAAAGCTCTATTGTTTTAAATCACCACAATCTGGAACATATACTCTTCGAAATTTTATTTCCATTGATTGAATGGATAGACCCTAGTAATTTATATACCAGAGAAGTTTTTTATGACTACCCTGTATATGTCTACGACCAGCGGTTGCGAAAATAAAGGCCGGGTAAGGACTTTTGGAGACAAGGTGTATATAAAAGTCTCTAATGTCTTATTGCAAAGATGTCATTTATATTATGAAGATCATTTGCTGTTAGCAAACAACGCTCGACATTCGTACAGGAGTAAGCTCCCTGTGTACATACTGATAATGTCATTCAAATGTTAGAGGTAATGTATTAGGTATGTAATGAAAACATTCTGTACCTTCCATTAAATTACGTACATTTGCTGCATAGCAAATTAATCGGGTGTTTAAAATAAGCCTTTAAAAATAAAGTGCCTATTAAAAACGTAAAAATGAACTTCGGAAAAAATTTCATTTAATTCCAAGCACGATTTTTAAAAACAGATGTGTTGAGATTAAAAGATTATGGAGACGTTTAAAAAAAATAATGTGAGACGACTGAAAGGCAGATGATTTCTTAAGCAAAAAAAAATAAGCATGCTGAGATTAAAGGATAATCATACATGAGTTTTAAAAAATATGCGCAAGGATTAAAGGTATTAGAAGAAGCTTTTGGGAAAGTAAATATTGAGTGATCAGGATATGATTTTAAATTTTTTGAACTAAATATATATTTTCGTTAAACTCATGGTAATAAAATGATAATTAAAATTGGCTTTAATTGACTTTCCTATCTTTGAACAACAAAACACCCCACGATAAGGATACAATGTTAAAATGCAGCGGAAAAATTATTTTTTTTCATTAAACCAATTCAATTTATTTAGCTTATAAACTATCAATTATTTGTTTAAGTAGTCAGTAGAAATAGAGTTCTGTTCTTCTCTCTGTGCCCCCCTCCGAATGGTTAGAACCGCTGAATACTGGTAGTTCGATATGCTTTGTGAACTAACTAGAGTCTTCTTTTCTGAAAGAACAGTCCCTTAATCAGCTTTACTGTCTTTGTCCTTTTTCGAGCTCAGAAGAAAAGGACAATGTCCTTTATTTCAAAATTTAAAATCCCTTAATTTCTCATTTCTTAAGCAAATTAACTTCTGATGATTCTTTTAAACAATTATTCAAACTACTTCTAACCGATGATAATTCTATAGAAATCACGCCGATTATGGAAATATATTTATTGTTCTCTCGATATTTAAATCTCAACATTCAACTTAGGGACTGAAACACTAGAAAGTAGAAACTTTGGTGTAGATATTTTCAATGTTTTGACCAACTTAAATGAGCGTAAATCTCGATATGATGAGGAATGTTTTGGCTTTCAATTTCATCAAAATTTAAAAAAATTTAAATGTTACAAAATCTCAAAAACTATTGAAGACTGGATTATTTCCTTCTTCAGCAATTACTTTTTAGAACCATTTGATGAAAATTCTACATTTGCAGCTATTCAGTTGATTCTTCAATAATTCATTTCCAATATACCAGAAATTTGTTGAAATTACTGAAAATTCGAAACTAAAAGAAAAACACGATTTGAATATGGATGACCTTTTTGGTGAAGTAACATTAATTAAAAAAAATTACAAGATCCAAAACCCCAAACTAAACCGTTCTAGAGTAGCGAAATATACATACTAGCGAAAGTTTGGATTAGATCAGCGTTTCTCAATCTATGGGCGATGGACCACAAATAGTTCTCGACACTTTGACGCAGGACAGTTGTAGTCCTCCTGTATTTGAAGAAAAGGCTGATATTTTATTAAATTGTAGGACTTCATATAAATTAAGGAGTCATTACATTTACTTTAAATCTCTAACCTAGAACCTTTGCTTTAACGTCTTCTTTTCGTAGCCCTTGTCAGAATGTAAAGTAGCTGTGTACTGAAGCCAAGAATTCGAATGAGTTAGAGATAGAGCTTCTGGCAGACTCGCATTGCCATTACGTACTATCACCAGCTATACGAAGTTTCATCTTGCTCAACCGGTGTTCAAAATACGTGTCGTTAATTATCGTGAGCCAGCTTAAGTACTCTATTGTCTGTGTAGTCTCAGACTCCGTGACCTGCATTTGAATTTAATTTTATTTTGCTAAACACCCACAAGTAGCAAAGGTTCATCTATCGCACAAGCAGTGCCTTCTATTCATTTAAGATTTAATAAAAAGATTCTTTTAACCTTCTTTAAACTTTTCATTGCTTCAGACTAAAGCCAGGACTCGATTTCACTCTAGTAAGGTCTGCAGGATATTAACGCGAACTTAGAGGCATAATAGAATCTCGGAAAATTTAGTGCACGTTAGCCTATCTATGGATTTTTTGCTCTAGTCTTAGCAACAAAAGACTAGCACCATAATTGCATGTAACTTTGTATGATTGTAATGTTTACCTAATGTTTACGTTGTATGATTGTAACATACCTACTTATTTATTCATTTGCTAACACTAACGGAAAGAATCTTAGATTAACCCATATAGTTCTGTATTTTACATGGCATGTTTCTTCTTTACACCGATTTATCTACTTTACACCAATTTACATCAACACGAAAGAAAAATCTCGTAAAAAACTGATCCCCCAAGGAGCAAAGCTTGATTAAGGTCATCTGATGCTTCAGTCTCAGGTCAGTGTCGATGTCCAAAATTTCAGCCTTCTTAAATTTTATTGGCCTAAAATAATGAGGAAAGAAGTGAGTGGCCGCTCATAATTTTGCAGTAAAACAAATTGCAATGTCTCTTCCACCCTGCTGTCCTTGTTGTTTATATTCCCTGATAAGCTACATAAAAGCTGAAGTTGTTTTAATAATCCGTCTAGTCTTCTGATGAAATAATTGGGGCTTTGGATGAAAAAGGCATAATTAAAAAAACTGGGGATTTTTAACACTTGATTCTTCCCCAACCCTTAAATTTATTTTTTCTAGTATTAGAAATCGTAAGGAAGGAAGGCCCAAAATTTTTTTGTGTATGAAATCCAAGAGTTCTACTTAGCTATTCAATAGAGGTTCACCATAGACATAGGATCAACATTAGCTTGCAAACGTAACTGGCATAACTCAGACAGGGCAAAGGCGAAAGAGAAGGAATTTGATTAAATTATTATTTTTAAGGATACCTGCAAAGGATAAAAACCGGCATAGAATCGACACCGGATTTAGGAACTACCCTGTTCACCTTGTGCGGTTAGACAGGCTATCAATCCTACACAGTGTCCATCATGTGCCAAGGCCTAGTACTCGAACCCAAACATCTTTATCGAAACTGATTTCCAACTCCCGTTTTATTCCATATGAATCATGAGATACTCACTCAAATCTCAAATGCTTAGGATTTGTGGGATTGAAGTGTTTTTTGGAAAGGTTTTAGATATCCGAACTTTTAATTATATATGTGATTTGCGTCATAGTTGTCTTTTGAAGAAGTTCCGGGCATGTAGAAAAACATATGTAGTTAAAGAATCTTACCTACCTCCTAGTTAGAATTCAAAAACCCGAGAGGAGGGGAAAAAGGGAATTTTCTCTTTGTGAGAAGGGAATTTACGTTGTCGCTCAATGAGAAAAAAAAATCGCTTTTTCTCCCTACCGAAGACTAATGTCAGGGATTACGTCCATAATCTGTCCCGTTTCCATATCGGCCACTTTTAATGCCCTGCAAGACAGGTAGCGGGGCGGACGAGGGAGTGCGATTTTTTGACGTTCGAAGAGGGAAAAAAATCGGGGAAAAAATGGTCGCCTTTAATGTTACAAAAGAAGACGCGGGGAGTCGGCCAGCCGTGGAAGATATAGCTCATCAATTTCGAGAGTGGGATTTTTAAAACCTTTCTTTAAGGCTTGCCTGGTGAATGGATTCAGAAAAGGGGACTTGCTAAAAATTGATGTGTTTACAGAACAGTTGTCTCTCTCTTTCATACACATACATACACAGAGCGATTATTATTTTTCTAATGTTACGCACTTGTGGTAATAGCTCTCGAGGTATTAGAGCAGAAGATATCATTTCTAAAAAACGTTCTTCCCCACTACAGTTTAATTCCTCTTAGTTCCAAACTCCCCTACAATTTTTGTTAGAAATTTGGCAAAATTATTTTGAAGAAAACCTTAAATACGAAACATTTTCTTCGTGGATTCGATATGTTTTGTGCTAAGGGTAATCAATCTTTTTATACCTACCGCCCACTTTGTAGTAGTAAAATTTCCTTGACGCCACCGGTAAACAGTAAATTAATTTCGAGCATAGCAATTTTTTGAGCGGAGATTCAGATAGTTAAATTTAACTACACTAATGTTTGTGAAAATTGCAACACCATGAAACAATTAGGCAAATTGAACCAAACTTACAGGAAATGTAAAGTGGGATAAAACATGCAAATGATTAGAATTGAAAAGCGATTGCGCATGCGTGGAATGAGAACTGACCGCTTGTTCCATGTATATAAAAGACTGTAAATTGATATCATCGAAATCTGTTTATCATCCTCTTTGTGCGGTGAATGTTCAACTAGTAGTCAATAATCCTCGTCAACAGCGGAGGGTGCCATAGCAAAAACTAACGGAGTTCGAAAGAGGCGGCAACTTCGGTATGCGAGAAGTTGGACTTTCGTATCGAGCAATCGAACCCGCACGCAGCGTTATGCCACAACAATGATGGGTGTTAGAAAGAAATGGACCGAGGAGAACTAAGCAAGGCGAAATCCTGGCAGTGGGGCACGCAGTAGTACAACGGCAAGGGGCGACAGATACCTCATCCGCATGGCTGTGGTAGATTGTACAGCGTGCCCTTGTATGTTGGCACAACATTTGAGCACAGCTACAGGTGTTGTGTTGTCTAACTTCCCGGTTCGTCATCATCTGCTGCAGCATAAACTGCGTGCAAGTTTCCTCTATGCAGGATTCTCCGGTCGCTGAATCCAGACGCTTCCAATTGCTCTGAGCACGGCAACACAGTGCGTAACGTGCTGTATGGCAAAAATTTGTTTTCTCCGATAAATCTCGCTACAGTCTGGAGAATTTATGATGTAAGAGTACGCGTCAGACGTTACAGAGGATAACGCGTGCTCCCACAGTATGTTATTCAGCGTCATACCGCACAAACGCCTGGCATCATAGTGTGGGGAGATATTGAGTAAAATTGTCCATTCCATCTAGTGCAGATTGCTGGCAATTTCAATAAGGGAAGCTACTAAGACTGAGCTTTGCCGTCAAGTTGAAGCAGTATAGAATTCCATACCCAGGATTACATTCACAACCTGTATGTTTCAATGCCACAACGAGAACAGGCATTGTTATTCATTGTAATTTTATGTCAGCATGAAAAGGTTGTTTTTAAATTTTAATAAAATTCTCTTTTACCTATTTATCATTGACGTATTCATGTATAATTTTTTTAACATTTTTAACTGAGAAAAAATAACATAAGTTTTTTTTTATTTTTTTATTATTATTTTCATTATTATTACTGTTTTACTCTTTTTACTATTTAAATGGGTTTTACTCTTTTCTCAGAAAGTTCTACCCAAAGGCATCCCTTCTCCTAAGCAGATAGTCCTTGTATGCTTTTCCCCAACCAAATAAACCAAAAACATATTCAACATTAGTTGAGCCTAAGAGACCCTAAAAATTTAATGAAGGAGAACCCTTCGAAGTTTGCTCCAGAAAATGAAAACCTTTCAGGCGAAACTGTTAACTCTCAATCACAAACACCTCACTTTGGCTGTAGAGGAAATCTTAACCTTTCCCCGTTCGTTCCAAAAATCGAAAGAAACTTTCAGAAATTTGAAACTTCTCAAGGCCTGACTATTAATTCTAAGCCGAAAAACACCTCACATTGGTTGAGTAGAAAAACTAAACCCTTCTAGTTTCGTTCCAGAAATCGAAAGCTTGTCAAGTGAAAATGTTATTTCTCAACTACGAAACACCTCATGCTGACTGTATAGGAAATCTAAACCGTTCTACTTTTTCTATTAAGACCGATGATACTACGTTCTTCTATTTTGTCAATTTCAGTGCATGAAATAAAAATTTATTTTGAATTCTGAAAAACAACTCAAACGAGTATCTTATTTCAAGTAATAAAAGCCCTTTATGCCAAAGTATGTTAGATCTGTGTTGTGATTCATATAACACTTTATTGCAACTACCATAGTTCGTAATTATAAACCAAGATGGTCAAGTAGTCACAAGCGATAGTTTTATTTCAGAAATAACATTCCAGTTTGAAACTGCAATCATGCTACGACACACGTTTTTGAATAATAAGTCTTTCGTTTCATTTATTAAATTCTAGGTACAGTAATTTTAACAATATCTAATTGTGCGCAGATCCTGTGACTCATTAACATTATCAAAACATTTGAAACATACCAAAAAAAGCAGAAATATGTTAGCAGCCGTTACCACGTTAGATCATAAAATATTTTAATAAGAAAGAAGCTTTATGTCCGTACAGTACATCGCACGGAAACTTAAAGTTCTTGTTTCCTATCAGCTTACCTTGGGGCATGAAAAGCAAGCGCAACGACAATTTTATATTTTACTCGTGTTCATGCTAAAATAAACACATTAAATAATTCAATTTAATACAATTTTTATCAGGAACGGATGGGGCTATCAGGACAGGGAAATTTTCTAAGGTGACAATGACTATAAGTCTGTCTTGTCACTAAAGATGCTCGCATCTTTATACAAGTCAGCGATTCTTCGTCAACACAGAAGCCGTCATAAAGGCACAAGCTCCTCAACGAAAGATACTTTCCGCAAGTTATGAACTGAACTGCAGAATGGTGCTAGTTTCAGTACAGAAGGGATTTCGCCGAGGCTCTAATAAAGAGGATTTGATATAAAAGTACCAGCACCTCGACGAACGTTACTCTTTTTTTAAAAGTTAAGTTTCTTTAAGTTCTTAATAAAGGTACTCACTTGATAAGGGGCATCTTTAAAGGTGCCAGTACTTTTGTGGTGGAAATTACGCCAAGATAGAAACCAGTCTAGAGTTACGGCACTTGCCGAATGAAAGTTTCTTTCTCCAAGTTCTAAGCTGAACTTCATAAGGGTGAGGCTCCCTTTATGCCAGTTTGTGACTATTCACTACGCTAAAGACCCGACCATAGCCGTGTTAGCATTTCGATGAAGGTAACATTCTTCATGGTGTAAACTGAACTTCATAAGAGTGCAATGCACCCTTTGCCTTGGTGAACAAGGCTAATTTTCAGAAGGTACTGGCACCTTTATTCAAGTCGCCGACTGTTCCCTTAGATCTTCAAAGGAACGTCGTAGAATCTTGGTGAAATATGCATTCTACAAGATATTACCTGAGATTCTTATGGGTACTGACACTATTATATCTTAATGCTAAGGCACTTTTGTGCCTTCGCTAACAATGGCCAACTTTCATAAATCTGTCTCCACATGTATCTTAATTGACCACGCTCGTCAGATTACCCCCTTCATCTGCTCCTGATTGTTATATTGCTTTCTATACTTGCTTTCTATTCAAAAATGTTTTACTGCTTTCAGAATAAAATAAATATCTAATTGTTGCTCTTGGTAAACCTGCTTCTGGCTCTTCGATTATCCTAAGTTATAATATCCGACTCTTTTGAAATGAAGTTAGCCCACTTATATTAGATACAAACGTGGTTGAAATTTTAAAAATGAAATTTTACCAATAAACATTTTTCAGATTTCATTTAATTTCTAAAACAGATATCGATTTAGTGAGGCATCAAAACCAACAGTTTTGATGCAAGTTCCTTCAAGATCTGATCTTAACTCTTACTGGTGTAATTCCTCGCATATTATTCGCTCTAGCTTTTTAGCTCTAATTTCTGAAACTGTTTTAAATACTTTTTATTTAATTTACCCCTTCCTTTATTCTATATAGTTTGTGCCCTCTGAAGACTAATTTGTTGGTAAATTGTATTTCTTTGATTACTTCAAGTTTTATTCAGAGCATTCAGTTTGCATTTGCATTTTTCTATTAGCATTTCATTTTCCCTCGCCTTTACTATTTGAAACATATTTGTGCAGATTCTTCGTTAAGATACCCAGATGTAGCAGGTGTTCTCGAGCTCAACACATATTCCGTCATACGAATTCCCCTTACTTCCGTTATTTACGTTGCAGCGTACTGTAGTCTTATCTACTGCTGATGTGTTCGGTAATCTAGATTTTTTGTTCATTTCCGTCCTTCTTTACTACGATGTCCCTCTTGGGACCTGCGCAAACCTCATTCATGTCAGGTGCCCCTGGGGCTTTACAAGGTAAATGAGTCGGATACATCGCGCTTCAGTTCCATAACCATCAGATATCGGCTCAATATCCGTCAGATATTGTAATGTTAATATTACTATGCATTCTTATTGGAACATAGGTTTCTTTTAACGAAATAATATTGCCACAGTTACTATTAATTTATCCGTGACTACGTTTCATTTCTACTTTACTTTTGACACTTCTACTTGTTATTTTCTTATCGTAACCGCGATCTTTGGAAATTAAATTAATCGCATAATTTTCCCTTCTCCATTTTCAGACGATAAAATTAGTTAAAAAGGGGGCGTTACGGTATTGAAAGCAATGTGATCTTCCCAGTCTTAATTATTTCTCGTCAGAGAACATGTTTACGAAAAGTAAATGAAAATACTTATAATGCAGGGTGTAAAGAATTGATGGGCACAACTTTAAGGGTGATAAAGCATGGCGAAAGTAACAATATCTGTAATACAACGTGAGAATGAGGAAACACAGTGAGTACAAAGAACATAGCGAGAAAACATAGCTTAAAACAAAGGATATTTACAAGAAATAATGTTTGACAGTTACAAGAATTATTCAAATGAACGATTATCAGCTGCAATATGCATCCCAGCAAGAGGTTAGTAATTGGCTTATACTTCGGAAGCTGTCCGGTATGTCACGTATTTCTGCAGCACAGACAGCCTAAATAGGGCGATGTCAGGGTGCATTTCGTAAATGAGATTCGTCGTTGTAGAGATGCGTGTATTAGCATTATCAGCGTTTGCTAATAGTTCATTTCACTATGGTAAATACCACGCATTATTACTTATAAATAACCATCATTAAAAACACTTTTCTTATCCTTGATTCTCCTGTTTACTGTGCTTCCACGCACACATTTCACCACACATTGTGTTACGAAAATTGTTATTTTTGATATGTCCTCTCACCTCTTGTAAACGAGAGTACAGTTACTCCCTGTATACGAATGTATGCGATTCTAATATCTAGGGAAATAGTAACCCCCTTACAAGTAGCAAGAACCAAATGTAATAATTTCTGATAGAATGCTTATAACGCACGTTTAAATATTTACTTCCTTATACGAAATGAAGAAAATATTGTAATCTGAAAAATTTGGGTCTTATATTTCAACGAAACGATCCATTTTGACCTCTCTCGAATCCATTTAGACAATTTTTTTGCTTGACATCTGTACATATGGACAGAATAAAGGACTGTTTTCTCCAAAAAGGATTGTAAAATGGATTTAAAATGGATTTACAAGGTATGTTTTTCGCCAGACACAGATCCTGCCATCTGAAACCTTGAACCATCTGAAGGATGAACATTGATTCATTGCTTCGAAGAACTCGTTTCCACTGAACAATGTTCCACTGTCGGCGTGCTTTGCACCATATTAACCGAGCAACGCGGTTGGACTTCGTGGTCAAAGGCTTATTGGCTTTGTGATCAAAGGCTTATGGGCAGCGGCATGATTATGGAAACCAAGCAGATGGTGCTTTCTTACGGATGATATTCATCGAAACAACTCTCCCGGGTTCCTGTTGAAACTCCTGGAGTGTGTGGGTCATCGATTGGATGCGGTTCTTCCGAATTTTTCTGGACAGCAACCGTCGGTCCCTCTCTCTCAATTTCGTGGGTCTACGGACTCGAAGAACATTCCAACAATCACCGCTCACCTTCCACTTCTGAACCACAAAGTTCACTGCGGAATTTGGGTAATTCGGCTCACTAGATATATGTGCTTTCGGGGGGCATTAAAGTCTTGTATGATGAACGTTATCTCGAATTACAAACACTCAAGTCAGCAACATATGATTTTCAATCGTTTTTTTTTTAGGTAATATGTGTCACAATAATTCTGGGGGCTTCTGGAATCACCATTTTCATATTTTCCATATCTTAACTCTCACTAACGAAGCCTGGAAACAAATAACTTACAGGACTGTTCTAGGAGATTCGTCGTCGCCCTTTCGCCGACAGGACAATCGGTTAACCATGAGCCATTAACCGTCTAGTAGAAATAAACTACGTAATAAAGGTTTGCTTATAATATTATATATAATTATTTGTTTACAAATATAGGATATAAAGAAACTACAGTGGGCTTTTTAAAAAACTATGTCAATGTCAAATACAACAAAATTTCGTAGCTGAAGTAATTGTCGGATGATGGAATATTAACTTTTGCAAACACTGTCTTTTATCGAAAATAGTCTTTGGTAATAAATATTTCTTAGATACGCCTAAAATTAATATATATTCTTGTTAGTTTTAGTTTCTCAAACTGAATCTTGCTTAGAATTACATGTACTGATTAACAATTTTAATTTATACAAGAATATGATGTTTGACCATTCGTATCTTTCCACATCGGCAATTCGGATTGATTTTTTATAAATATCGAGTAACAGTTTTAATTTTATACATATATATTAACCGAATCTCCTTGCATTTTTGTGATATTAGTTACTTTTTTCCACTGAATATTCTTTATAATATTCTCATTTAGATTTTTTTATTATTTTATTAATTTTTTTCCCTCTGTATTGTAGTTAATATTTCAAAATTCAAGCTATATTACTGTCCATATTCTTTTCTTATATTTCTATAACAATAGCTTTTTTTTCCTTTCATTTTTACTTGTGTATTCTTTTTAATCCCCTCTTCTTGATAGTATTTTTATTGCATTGCATTAACAGAGAGCAAACGAGCTATGCGAAACTCAGTGAAAGTTTTTTGCCCGAGCTAACATTCCTCTGTTGACAGAATACGAAAGGAAATTTACGAAATCTTATAGTTGAGAGTAGTACTTACTAGTACCAAAACTTACTTGAAAAGTGAGTAATACTTTAAAAAAATCATTAATTCTAGGTAATATTTTAGTAATTCTAGAAGATGTGTTTAATTAAAGAAAGCCATTTTTTAAAAAAATTTAAGACAGTCAGAGATATACAATAGGTAAATGAAATTATTAAACTAAATAAACTTCATATAATATGGCACGATATAATATAAGCATGTAAAGAAAAATATGTCTCTAGGCGAATGTGTCCGGCGGGGAACAGGCCCAAAGGAGAAATGACATGATGGTGAAGCGGCGACGGCGAATTGTCCCATTCCCTACAGAATCGTGAGTTCTGCCTCGAGGAAATTATGGAATGACTGGATTACAGGCATACTTAGAGCTCTTAGGACTTTATTATGACATTGTATCTCTCCGCAAAAGCATGGGTTACGAATAGAGACGAATTAAGACCTCTAGAGGCCGTAAGTACGTAAAATATTTTGGTGTGCTCCCCGCATATGTTTTCGCCAGTTTTTTCTCCATAGCTTCTCTCTCTCTCTCGGTTTTAGTTTAGTTACACCGTGGTAGAACTGGCAACGGTAGAACCATGATAAAACTGCACCATGAGTGAAACGGCAATGGAAAATCTTTTGGAGATAAAGAAAAGGTTAGAAAAAAAGACGCTTCCTAGTTTCCCATCAAAATAATAACACCTAACGGTATATGCAGATAAAAAAGCATCATCATTTTCCACTTCCGTTCATTCTTCTCTAAATAATAAAAATACAGTAAAAATACAGTAAAATTAAATTTAACTCTTTTTCTATTTTATCTGTTTAATATAGTGTTTACTTAATGATTTGCATTGGATTTTATGATACAAACTTGTGGACTAAGTGCTTTGCGAATTTAAATAAGCGGTCATCTGTGATCAAGGCATAAATTAATCCATCTTACATTAACTCCTGTGGAGAAAATTGTTTCGGCTTACGAACATTTTGGTTTACGGACGGCTTTTAGGAACGAATTAAATTCGCGAGCCAAGCTTTCACTGACTTTCGTTACCTTTAGTATTCTAGTAAAAACTGTGAGCAGTTTTAGGAAAGAATTTTCTGTTCGTCTGGAATTTTAAATCGGTGCTTACGCTGCTTTATCTGACAAACCAAGCAGCGTTGGTCTCTAAGGCGAAAACACTTAATAAGCCAAGAATTAATAACTTTATACGTAACATTAATGAATCTAACTTCCAAATTATACATCATTTCACCTATGAAAAACAGTTTATAAATATTGTATTCCTTAAAGGAAAGCAGTTTTATAGATAGAATTCTCTATCTATAAATCGTCCAAGGCTTCGAGAAATAACTTAAAAGTTTTTCGAACAATTTGTGAAACCTCCCCTCCCAGTGAAAAGCGCGGGACTTTAAGTCGTTCTCCAGCTAGCGTAATTAGTTGTGACGTTTTTTGCTCTGTCTCTGTAAGACGAGCCACAAATAAATGGCCGCCAGGAAGCGCTAGTGGGAATGGATGACATCTTTTGCCGGAGCTAAGTGGCAACAGTCGAAGCTTAAACGCCTTGTAGGAAATAGCGACGTCGGCCATATCTCTTACAAATCGAAACTTATTACGAAAGAGCTTTCGTCTTGAGCGTCCCTTTTTTTTTATTATTTTATATTATGTCGTTAGCTTTTATAGCTTCGAACTTTCGCTGGTAATGAAATCGCTACCTTTTGGTTAAATCATTAGGAAGTAATAAACGATTCTAACTGCCGCTGATGGTATGTGGGTAGGAAAGATTAGCTGGCGACGTATGTGTATGTGAACGGCTGATTACCAAATTCCTTTTTTTTCTTTTTTGTTTAGTTACTTATTTTTTCTTAGGTTTCTTAAGGAACAACAGAAATGAAGTTATATTGGCGACAAAGCCAGTTGAACAATTAAACTTGTAAGGAGATTATTGAATACATTTTGTGTTTATTAGAATTTTTGCTTTTTTTTCCAAAATTGAGAACGTTTTTGTATGAGCATGTAATCAAAATGATAAAAACTGGCCATAAATAAAAAAGGACCCAGATGCCAATGTTTCGAATCGCGCTTTATTTTCTAACTAGTTCGCTTAAACTGCAAATTGATTACTTTCTTGTTGAGTTTATGTGGGTAACTGTCCTTACATTTTTCTACTGGCTATTAAACCTACAGCTTCATGAAATTTGCATGAAACTTAGAACATGGATATACAAATGAATAGCATTTCATGGCATGCACAGATTGCAGGCTAGAATTATGATACCTCGAAACAGTAGAAAATGATAAATTGAAGTGCAAATTTTTCATTCGGAATCATGTCTACGCATTTTTTGTGGTTGTTGTTGTTGTTGATGATGATGTTGTTGGATATTGCATTATGCTTCGTATAAGAAAAAAAACTGATACCAACATGTTTCAGAATTCGATCGTGAGGGAACAAAACTTTATTTGAATTGCCGATAGCTGTACCGCTTAACAGCTGCTGGTTCAATTCAATGGCCGTTATGAGAATTTATAATCGAGATATATGAATCGATACGAATTTATAAGTGATTATGAGAATTTGGGTCCAGTAGACTATAGAGAGCGAAATGTGAAATCTCGATGACCCCCAATCACCAATGCGATAAATAAGAGACATTTTTCTCCACACTGTTGTTAGAAATCGTGCAGCCACATCATGCACCCAAACGTCATGGGTCAGAAATTTCGGGATATTGCACAGGCCTAAGTATCCTCACATACCCTGCGAACATGTGTGCAAAACTCGGGATTGTCACCAAGGCGACCATTGCTTCGGCTTCCCTTTCACCTTTTCTGACATATTTGCTTTTGCTTACAACATCATGATGACCGTATTCGTATGCAGAGGTACGGAAGAAACTGACTCTGTGTTAAAGCTGTTACTACGTTAAACTGTGTTAAAGCTCTTGCCCTAATTTTTGGAATGTCAAAAGAAAAATGGAAGAGTTATTTCTTAGTTAATCGTATAACAGGTGAAGAAGAAACCTATTACCAGGCTTACAAAACTTCGGACAGTAGAGATGAAGAGCAGCCGAGGCTTTTTAGAAAGAGAAATATGAAAAGAATTACATGCTCAGATTCTGATTCGGATACTGATAAATGGGGTGATAATGAATGTAGCATAGATACTATTGATCATATTGTACAAGGCTCGGTTATTGGGAAAGAAAGAAAAGTTGATACAGTAGAAAATAAAATTCAGTTTAGTGACAGAATGAATTTAGATGACGGCAGCAATCCTCTTCTATTCTTTTTTTTATCATTCCGCAACCATTTTTTCCAGATATCTACTAACTTACCTCGTAAGTACTTCAATAATTGTCGACCGAATACGGATGACATGGCTCAATCAGAATTTTTGCCTCAGCCGACTACGGGTAACGCGACACTCGACCTGTCAAAGTCGCTGACTACTGGGAGCTCGACCGGAATGCTATTCCAGATGAACAGGCTGACTGCACGGTTAGTTTTCAGACGCTTACCATGGTCGGTATATTCTTCAGACCTTCCACCAACTCAAAATGTCAATGGTTGTAGAAAGACTTTCGTTACAACACTTGCCAACTACACTCGTGCCCAAAATTAAGAGAATTTATTAATTATGCATATTTTTACTAAAAGTATTAAACCAAAAGGTACTAATTACGCCGCCGGAGAATTAAGCAAATTTTTAGAGTCGAATACGTAAGCGTACACGTGCGTGTCTGCGGAGCTGTGATTGGGAAAGGCATATAAGCGCAAGAGGGGTTTCCAGTGATTTACGTGCTCGTACTCCTTCACGGCATTCGCTGTGCTTCTCGCAAGAGTTGGGTAAATTTTATAAGGCATCAGGTCAAATGAGTAACCACGAAAGTATGAATGACGGAATGAGATAATGAATTGTCGCAGATTGAAGCTGTCCAATCACAAGCACATAAGGTTTTATGAGAGAGTGCTGTATGCCAGAAGACCCGTTGTTTCAGTCCCGCTCACTGCAGCACAGAAAACAGCGCTTTGAATATGGTGCACACAATATGCGTCTTGAATCAAACTTCAGTGGAATACCGCGCTTTTTATAGATGAATCGAGATTTAGCACGGACACTGATTTTCGGCGAACCTGTTTGTCCGAAGAGAACCTGGAATACAATATCATCCCTCCCTCATCAGAAAAAAAGACCATTACGGTGATGGAGGTGTATTAGTTTGGGAAGGCATTATGTTAGACGGCCGCATACCCCTGCATGTGTTTGACAAAGGCTCCCTGACTGTTATGAAATGCAGAGGAGATTTCAAAGCCTTATCTTTGACTTTTCAGGGGCGCAGTTGTTCGTGGTTAATGGACGACAATGCTGGTCCACATAGGGTTCAGATGATCGACGATCAGCTGGAAAGCAAGGATATTCGTCGCATAGATATGCCAGCCTAACCAGCTGACGTTAACTCTACAAAGCACGTCTGGGACATTCTTGTAAGGGTAATTTCCTCTCGCCGTCCCCTTCGAAGAACCATCCCGGAGTTGAAACCTGATTTACTGCAGGAGTGGAATCGACTGCCAGAGAGGCTCCTGTGCAGTAAGCCGTTACACTGCGCGACCTGTCTGTCTGTGAGAGAAGACCATACCCAATTTTAGACTCATCTTCAGTTCAATATCATAACATGGATTTTGGACATCCCTCACTATGAGCTTTGCCGAGAACTATGCATACATAAAATGACTGTAAAATGGTATATCTCTTCCTCTATTATAAATGTATATTCATACCAAATTTCATTAAAATCTGTCCATTAGTTTTTCAGAAATTTCACATCATCCGCAAATCTTTTAATTTTGCAAATCCTTTTAATTTTTTATCTATGGTATGAACTCGTGTACATGCAGTACCATAGATAAGCTTTGATTTGAAATCGCATGAGCTGCAGTCCCTTAACTGCCATTCAGAGTCTTTTCAAGCTCCACGCCCAATCGAATAATATATGTGGTAAAAAATATCGTCTCGCTGTGGTAACAAAACACAGTCCAAAACTGCAAAATTGCTTTCGAAATTGATGAATTCTCAAGAAACACTCAAAATAGTAAAATTACACTCATGTGAATAAAAAGCCGTAGTGAAGACTCAGGTAACGACACTGCAGATGTATTTGCAAAGGAGGCAGCACGAAAGCAAAAGGAGAATCGTTTCCCAAGACCCACCTGAGGAATACACTAAATATGTACACACAAAATATCTGGCAGCAAGACTGGGAAGAAACAACAACCGGTCGTCCCACACGCAAATGCTTTCCAAAAATGAAAAACAAACCCAGAAGTACAGAAGGATTCCTGACGCAATATTTGTCGGGGCATGACCCATTACCGAATTACTTCTGCAAGCGGACCTTGGGAAATGCCAACACATGCTCATGCGGATCATTACGTTTTCAAATGTTCGCTCACAAAAGGACTCCACTTGAAAGGACCCTTCAGCACTGACATGCTAATTAGAGGTCTATTAATAACACAGTAACACAGGCCAAACCTCAGAAAAATTATGGAAAAATTGAGGCATTACGGGTTGGAAATCTACCAGGCAGAATAACGAAAGATAAGCTGAATGTAATCAACATCCACAATGTGCTGAATAAACCAATAGGCTGTGCCACTACATGATGCAATAACACAGGAATTCGCCCAGATGAACATGTACTGCGGAGCACATCATGTAACAAATACCCAACTGTGATATCAGAAATAAAGGAGTCTCCTCCCCAACAACAGCCCACAACCTCTTCCATTTAGACTCAGAAATATACTAGTGTCCCCATGGTGGGGTTAATTCTAAAGATGGTTAGTGTGTTGGGGCGTTACCTGTGCTATTGGCGATATTCGGGATACTGATTTTTCCATGTTAAGTACCTCAAAACTATCTGAAATTGTAATTATGCCCTCCCTCCGTTATAGCGTAGTTATAAAACGAATATGATTCTACTCAATGATTAACTTCATGGTGTAGTAGGTTTAATGTCCAACAGTTTATATATAAGTAGCCAAAACATGGGTCATGCGCTCAGACTTTCAAACTTAGTAATTGATCTTACAGTGAAGGAAATCAATCTTGCAGATTCTAGATGCAGAGCATTGTGCAATTTCTCATATTAAGAAAGAGAAAAATTTAAGGTTGGTGCTAAGTACTTTAACAGTCTCAAAAGAGTCAAATGAAATTCTATATGTCTTGACGTACTCTGCGTCTTCTCAAATACTAATTAAGTTTTCATATTTTTGGTTAGTTTGGGTTAAAAAAGAGACAAAACACAAAGAAAAGTAAAATTTTAATTGCTATTCCGACTTAAAAACTTTATGAACCATGATTCCCAATATTCCCATTAACAGTAAAGCATGACCACATGAACCAAACACTGCCACAACTCATCTGTGCGAGGTTTGTTTTATTTATTTATTATTTTATTTTTTAGTAACAGTACTGCTATTTAAAATTCTTTTGGCTGTACTACTATTTAAAATTCTTTTGGCAAAAACTTACTTCGCCTTCTGAAGAAAAAGGATAGGTTTTGAGATTTTTCTCAATTATTCACAACGTGCACAACTAGTTGGAAATTCTTCTGTTTTGTTTGTATGGGAAATTGTTTTGTTTTGTAGTTTATGAAACACATACATATTTAGAAAACCAAGTAAAAAATCCAATTTTAGAGTGAATTCTGAGAGTTCAAATCGCTTATGACTCTTCAGACCTGTTCGACAACATTTTCTGTTACCCATGATAAAAGAATTTGGCTAAAGCTGAAATTTTCTTTTTCTCAAGTATAAAACTCAAACTGAAAGTAATGTGCTAAGTTTTGCTTTGTTTAAAGTTTAAAAAAGGAAATTGAAATATTCAGCTGTAATTTTTATTAAATTCTCTCTTTCTCTAACTGCAACTCTCGTGAATTTACAGTAAATGTTTTATTGCTGAAATTCGATTGTCGGATTATAAACGAACTCAAAATGATTTACTATTCGATCACTAAAATGATATTACAGATTAAATCAGAAAAAAAAGTTATTTTAATTTTATTCAAGCCTGATATGGATTAATTAAAGGTCTTAACATCGGTATCTGATTCGGAATTGTTCAGCAGTACTCTGAAGTCTTTTACGAAAATAAGCCCGAGTAAATGTCATTGATGTACCACTTTTAAATTTAACATTATTAATTTACTCATGGGTGCCATTATCGTACAAACATAATACTAGCATTTGCTAGAGTAAGTAAACCAGTACTTAATATGCACTGAATAAGGCGAAAGGTGTGACATGCATATCATTACAAAATATATTCCTACCAAAACAAGTACAGTTATCAAAAAGAGCATACCACTATTGCACCGAATAAGTTTGAAAGAATAATATCAATAGAAGCAACATAACAATTTATCAATTTTGGTTAAAATGATGCGTCTTGAAATTTATCAAAAACCCATTCAAAGTTAAATTGCTCCAATGTTCTAAATTACGAGTAAAACAAACAAGTTTAGGTAAATTTAAGCTTAATATTTATTAGGAATTAAACAATAATTTCTACAACATTTCGATACATTCTAGAGGTGGAGTGTTTTACAGAGAGGTTTTGGTGTTTTACAGAGAAACTGGTTTTATAAAGAACATACCTTGACAATACAAATTCATCTAAAACAGGGGGGCCGCACAAATTTACTTGCTAAGAAACTGCGCCATTAAGAGGTGACAACCAGGTGGTGGTAAGAAATGACAAGCCACCAGTTGAAATCTATAAAGAGAAAAAAAACACATTTTAGTGGATACCATAGGAAGTAAAAACTGAGCCTTTCGCCCTTTCAATCTTTAGGCTCGGTCCTCCATACGCTTCCGTTTCTCGGCGTTTTCCTCTTCGAAAAATTCTGCTGCCATTTTATCGGGCAAAAGCTCGATGTCTTGCTTCTCCTCTGTCTTCCAATTCCCCTCTTGTGAAAACCGCTGCCGGCTCTTTTCCTTCTTCTCGCCAGCCTCCGCTTGGCCATGCTTGATGTTCCAACAGTCGCTAAATGTCAGGCAACCCTAAGAGAAGTATCCATGCCAGAAGGTGGAAAAGATCTTCTGAGGCTACCAGACATTTGCGGACATCCGGAAGCTCTAAGTATTCATACAGAACATGAAGTCAATCAACTATTCGCCAAAAATGAAATACACACATTCCTGAACTAGCCTCGAGCAGGGTGTCACTTTTACATGGGTGGAAGCCTAACGGACTCCAAGTCCCCCTCGTGACAAAACCCCTGCGCGGCACAAATGCATACAAAAAAAAACCTTTAGAACGAGGGTGCAGAATTTGGCTTTTAGCTAAGGAATTCCCAGACAACTGTCTAGCAGAGATAAGCATTCTGAGAATCGAAAATTATTTTTTTTCCTCCAGGGAATTTCCAAAACAAGTGTATAAAAATGTTTTGGCTTGTGAAAATGAATCGCAGAAACCTGGCATTTGATTAACTAAATTAAATTAAGCACCGAAGAATATTTCTAGAGTTGAAATATAATAATTGCACAGCTAAATTCATGTTTTTCTTGAGAATGTTTCTACAGTTAAAATATAATAATTACACAGCTAAATTCATGTTTCTTCAACACCATAAACGACTTTACCACCAGAGTCAGAAAATATGGATTCAAACTTTACCAGAAAGAGGGGTACGTTAAACAAAACTTAGTAAACTTTATACATCAACTAGTGTAATAAACAGAGAACTTTAAAATTTAAGTAAAAGTGACCTTAGGGGTCTACCTAACCAGAAATTAAACAAACAGTATAAAACCAAAGTTAAGGTTAGAGTTTAAGAACAAAATTAAATGGTTGACCAAACAACACTTAAAGGATAAAAGAAAAATTAACATACGTAACTTAAATTCAGAGTTAACCAAAACTGCCAATTAAAAAAACAGTAACAACAATTTCTTTTCAACAGAGCAATTTAAAATTAAACTAATAAAATCAAATTAATAACTTCCATTACTGATAACTGAATTAAGATAAGCATTACAATTTAAAATAAGTGTAACTTCAATTACTGATAACTGAATTAAGATAAGCAGTACAATTAAGATAAGTATGTATTATATAACATTATGGTCCTCTCTTCCTCCATTAACAGTGTTGTCATCCCCTTTGTATATAATATCTTCATCTCAGTCCATAATAATTCTCATCAAAACTTATAAAGTTTAGTTCGAAACTATCAGAATATGTAGTCATTTTTGTCTTTATAACTTTCACTCTGTAGCAGAAATGAAGTATCCTGTTTTACATGTAAAAGCAATAACGTTGCTGGGGCAGGGGGAATCCTGTAACAGATTGAGAATTGTTACCACAACTGAGCCAAATAAAACTCCGCATGTTTTTGCAAAAGTGAAAAAGCTTCGTATATCCAAAAATTGAGGAAATTGAGAAAGAGATATTATCATCTTCAATAATGCCCTCTTCTCTACTATTCTGTTCATCCTTAACATTTGAATGGAAGTTAAAGGTGAATTGGCATTCGGTACAATACGTCTGATAGGCTGAAGTTATACAGTGATTTCAATTTCGTCTCTGGGTTTTCAACTTTGGCTGAAAATTTGCAGAAAAAATCTGCGAACTAGCATACGTGATCTCCTTTCGTGTTTGCATATTGTAATTACAACATGCATCCTTGTACATTTTTATATAATCTACTAATCTAAACAAATCATGATTCATAACTTCAGAACATAACTATTTAGACTGATTTCATCTGCACCTGTGTATACATCCTACCATTAGACTTCTACACTTTACCGTAAGCACTGTTATACTGTTATACTGCATACACTCTATAACAAAAAAATCAACGCACCAAGAAGGAATCATCCGATTGCTTTAAAATTTCGCATGCATAAATGTTTTGACGAAATATGCAAATGATTAAAATTTGGTGTCCAATGAATGAATAATGCGATCTCCAGCGCATCAGAACTGCGCATCAGTTGTATATAAGGAGCTGTTCTTGAGCTGTTGTTAAAAATTTATGTTGCATTGCGAACTAGGGTACCTTTCAAAGACTGAAAAAATGCCTCGCCGCAGGATTCGAACTTATTACGAGCAATTGTTAGAGTTTGAAAGAAGTCGTATCATTGGATTAAAAGAGGAAGGTTGGGCAAATTGGAGAATCGCTCGCCATATGAGTCGAATATATCATATGAGTCATATGAGTCGAAGTCAATTCTGGCAAGAATAAGTGAACAATGGCCGATTTCAGCGTCATGATGGTAGTGGTAGATTTAGGGCCACAACAGATCGGGAGGACAGAATGATTGTCAGATCAGCTGACAGCGCCTGATTCATCGCTATCAACCATTAGACGTACGACCCGCACACAACTGTCCACCATGACCATTCACAGACGGCTGATAGAGCGAGATCTACTCTCGTACCGACCGTTACGCTACCTTCCACTCATGCCTGCACACTGTCAAGCCAGGTTACAGCGGTGCTTGGCTCAATCAAGTTGAAATAATGCTGACTGCTGGACTTTAGCGACGAACTGCGCTTCCAACTGTGTCGTGACGATCATCGAAGACGTGTCTGGAGACGCACGCCCAGAGCAGCATGCCGATCCTGATTTCCCTATTGCACACTACATAGGCCTTCAACCAGGAGTTATGGTCTGGGCTGTCATTTCCCTTGATAGCCGGACTTCTTTGGTCGTCATAAGAGGCGCATTTACAGCACAGCGGTACGTCGACGACATTCTGAGACCTATTTTGCTACCGTTCCTTTTTCAATAACCTGGCCTTATTTTTCAGCAAGGTAATGTCAGGCCACATACAGCACGTGTTGCTATGAATTGTCTTACAGCTTGTGAAACACTTCCTTGGCCAGCCAGATGGCCAAAGCTCTCTCCCATCGAGCATGTCTGGGATATGATGGGAAGGCGACTGCATCTACCAGGGAATGTTGATGACTTAGCCCGACAATTCCAGCAAATTTGGCAAGAAATATTGAGGGAGACCATCCGAGAGCATTATCAGTCTATGCCACGCCATGTGGCAGCTTGCATCCAGGCTAGAGGTGGGTCAACAAATTATTGAGTCGTTACTTTGTAACTATGTAACTCTGAAATAAATCACTCGAATTCTGAAATTTTAATCATTTTCTATTCTATACACCAGGGGTCGCCAAAGTGGTCTATATAGACCCCTAGGGGTCTATTTAACAACAGTAGGGGTCTATCTGACCCAAGGGATCGAATGGGGGTCTATTGGGACTCGAAGGAAAAACAGTTCTTAATACGCAAATCACACATATCTAACTGCGTACGTAAAAATTTAAAATATTTTTATAATTGACTTAATATTATATTCTTTATAGAAAATAAAATAATAAATCAGAAAACAATCTGCCCCTTTTTTCCTTATGGGTTTTCGTATGTATACCGTGACGTCATAACTTGACCTTGTGACCAGTTTGTAATTTGCACGACTCATAGTATGTAGCCAGAAGAGCGATTGAGGCTTATCCGTGTCTCTTGCTGGCGAACCCATCAACCAATTAGGAGCCTTTGGCGCAGACTTGGCGAGCGACGACACTGCCGTTGGCTTTCTATGCATTAAGCGCGAAGGGAATCTTCAGTACTCCGTTTTCTTTCTTCTTATGTGTGTGGTTTTAGTTCTTTTAGTTTTTTTCTTTTTTATACGGCAGTTACGCATCGTGTCGTTGGTTCGCCCTTTGTCTCCATCGCAAACCATACGAGCCTTGCATATGAGTCAGATGCATATGTGCGCTTGTCCAATTCTACACTGGATGCTACAAACGCAAATATCATATGCATTTTCAGCTATCTTTGTGAACTGTGAACAGTATTAAATGCTTGTAGTGTCATTATTACTACTATTATATCTACCATTGGATAATTAGTTATTGTTTCTATAAAACTATTCGTTTAGTTTTGATATCAATTTTAATTATTGTTACTTGTGAAAAGGTAAGCTTTAATAATGTGGATTAGTATAATATACCAACTTAATTTTAACTTATTTACAGAACCCTAATTTAAAAATGACAGCTTCAGTATCTAAAAAGAAATGTCGGTATTATTCATTGGATTACTTAAAATTTGGATTTATTTGTTCACCGACAAATGAAACTATTCCTATGTGTCTTATATGCGAAAAAACTTTTGGAAATGAATACATGAAACCGTCAAAAATGAAAGATCATCTTGAAAGGCTTCATTCAAAAAAAAAAAATGAAGAATTAGAATTTTTCAAAAAACTCAAAGAAAAATTCACATGTCGACCAACTCTAAAAAGTTTTATGAAACAGTCTACTGAAATTGAAAATGAAGGAGGATTAATTGCTTCGTACAAGATTTCGCTTAATATAGCAAAGAGGGGAAAACCCCACACAATCGCAGAAGAAATTGTAGTACCTGCAATTAAAGACGTCATTGAGAATGTGATGAAAAAAGACTCTACTAATGTTTTAAAGTCTTTGCCATTAAGTGCAAATTCTGTAAAACGGCGTATTGACGAAATGGCCGAAGAAATAGAAAACACAGTAGTTTCGGAGCTAAAAAATTGCAAGTTCTCTATACAACTTGATGAATCTGTTTTTGGCGTTTCTGCTATTCTTATGGCGTATGTTAGATATTTCAGTAAAATTTAAGGAGAAGTCATTGATGAATTTTTATTTGCTAAATATCTTAAAACCGATGGGAAGGGAGTGACACTTTTTAGATGTTTACAAGAATATTTAAATAAATATGACATTCCGCTTGAAAATATAATAGCAGTAGCCACAGATGGCGCACCTTCTATGGTAGGGCGTTATCGAGATTTTGCTACATGCCTCAAAGAAAAAGTGCCCGGTATTCGTACTATTCATTGTGTGTTGCATAGACACAACTTAGTAGCAAAATATCTGAGTTCAGAGTTACATGAAGCTTTACAGTTTTGTATTAAATTTATTAATCAAATTAAAGCTCAGCCTCTTAAATCAAGATTATTTGCCAAACTTTGTGAGGAAAACAATGAGTTATTTAACCAATTACTTCTGCACACCGAGGTTAGATGGTTGTCTAGAGCTGTATGCTTGCAACGGCTCGTCAATTTATTTGACTCCACGACAGAATTTCTGAACGAAATAAATCCTACTCTAAGCAATGAACTCCAAAACAATAACAACCATATTTTTTATTTAGCAGACTTATTTGGAAAATTTAATGACGTTCAAACAAAACTGCAAGGAAAAGATGTAACAATTATCTAAGCTCGGACAATACTGTTAAGCTTCCAAGTAAAATTAAATTTATTTAGATCTTCATTGCTACGTAAGGATTATAAGTATTTTTCAAATCTGCACCAATTAAAAATAAAAGAAGAAGACTTGGAAATATATACAAATCATCTTCAAAAATTAAGCGACGATTTTAAACTGCGCTTTGTTGATTTGGAAAACATCGACATCCCTGATTGGATTATTGCGCCATTTTCGGCTCAAATTGATAACGTCGACATCAATATACAAGATGAGCTTGCTGTGGATTATTGCGCCATTTTCGGCGCAAATTGATAACGTCGACATCAACATACAAGATGAGCTTGCTGAACTGTTGTCCGATCTTGAAGCAAAAACGCTTATTAAAAATTTGACAATACATAAATTTTGGACTAATATAAATATAAAGCAAAAATATGTGAAACTTTACGAAATGGTTCAGCCATTTATGCTGGCGTTTCCAAGTTCCTATATGGTTGAAGCCGGTTTCAGTCACGTTAATTCAATTTTAACTAAAAACAGAAATAAATTAAATGTGGAGCTTCGAGGGGATTTACGGTTAAAATTGACTAATTTCGAACCCAATATAGCGAACCTTGCCAAGAAACACCAGGCACACTCATCTCATTAAAAAGTAAAAAATCTGTAGCTACTTTACTTACTGTTTCTGATTTATTAAATATTTAGACTAGTTTTATTTTAATTACCTGGAAATTACCTTTGTGGGAGTCTATGGAGATTTCGAAAAATTATATAGGGGGCGATGATCAAAAACGTTTGGCGACCCCTGCTATACACAATCTTCCTGTCCACTAATTTTTGCCTCCATAGGACAACTCCTTCTTGGTGCTTCGATTTTTTTGTTATATAGTGTAATTGTGGTTATGCATTATAACTGCGTACATGTTGTACTAGGCAAAGTCGCTTCGTGCAATATGACGTTTTCCTTAGTCAGCGTCTATGTGCAGGTAACAGCAACTTTTCTATTCTCGTGATAAGCCGTCGACAGCTTTTTCGCTTAGTCTCAGTAGCCAGTCTCCCCATCATGTACTTTTCCTCCTTGTTCCAGTCCTTCTTTTAGCATTCCTTATTTTACATTGTCATTGTAGCATTCCTTATCTGTCGTTGCAGCATTCCTTATTTTGTTATTGTTTATTATTGCTGCATTTCTTATTTTACTTTGTCAAATATAGCATTAAGCTTACGTTTGTTTATTCCATTGATGAGACCCAACAGGCTGATCAGCAGTTTACACAGTGGACTGGCAAAAAGGAAAAGGGGAAAAAAATTTTAGCTCTAGGCTCATTCACAGATCAACGAACAATCCGAAATATATGGTATTTTGCTCTTCTTTAAAATGATTAAGTTCTAACCCTAAGTAAAATGGTCTAATGGGTTTCAAACTGCAATATCTGTCTTCATCATTCAACAATTGACACAAGTTCAATTATTTGTATGACGTTCAAGCTTGGTGCAATCGTCATTAAATTGCAAATTTAATGACGATTGCACCAAGCCTGAACCGAGTATGCAAGGGTCTGTAATTTCCCTCATAAAATAAGCTTTGTGATCAATAATTTCGCCCACCTGCAGATTAATTTAAGTCTTCTGGGAATGTGTGTGTTATTGTTGTGACTTATCTCACTTGTCTGACAGTAACATCAGAACAAATCCACGAATGCATAGTGACCAAGAGCTTACTGTGGCATCTTTCGTTGGCATGGACCTTTATAGATTCTTTGCCCAGTTCCGTCCCAGTTTTGAAGGAGAAATTCCAGTTGTTTCCCAACCCTCTTCCCCTGCCACTAAATTATTCGAGAGTATTTTCGATTTGCCGTGTTAGTGAAAATATCCCCCATGCTCCAGAGACCTTATACATTTAGAGTCCAAGCCTTCTCCAGGATTGGATACCGAGCCCAACGATATGGCAGCTAGCAACGCCAACCATTATACCGATCAGGATGTCCTGAGTATTAATGGAGTTTGTTTATGATTATATGCATTTTATATGCATTCGAAGATTATATGCATTCGTATTTTTAGCTCAAAATGAGTTTGCCGAGGCATAACTAAATCGTACGAGGAGAATAGCTTTCAAAAGTACATGTCATCATAAGTAGATGTCGTACATCATAAGTACATGTCATCATAAGTACATGTATTTCGAAAGTACATATCAGAAAAGTCATCATAGTTTTCAAAAGTACGTGTCATAATGTGTTGTTCATTATTTTTAGAACATTAACGTTACTGGTTATAATTTCTTGTATAATAAAGGCTCCTCGTTGTTTAAACATCATCCTAATAAACAGTTGCTTGCCTTCGTTCCTTTTTCCATCTTCTCCCACTCCTATTACTCAACAGGCTGGGTTCCTAATTTTGAAAATGATAAAAAATTCTGGAAATTAAAACCAACAGACAATCTTCTTTTTTTAAAAAAAAAAAAAAAATCTCGTGCGTGCTCCTCTTCCATAGCTTTAACATTCAAAACCTCTGCATATATTTATTGCTTTGGGTTTTGGAATTTTTCCTTTATAGTAAAATTTTAAATAATTTAGAAAATTTTATGCCGCCAAAGACGCTCCCGGAAGCAGATTTTAGAGGCGGCAAAATTTTTAGAATTAAAGTAGAATAGGGCGGTAGAAAATAGGAGTAGGCAGAATTTGCATTATTTCAGAAGCTTTGGCGCAGAGGTGGCGCCATTTTGTGAACTTGTAAATAATACATGAAATTCACTTTTGAATTAAGGAAAATTGTGATGCTCATGGCAAAGTGGTGCCATCTAGCGAATGAACTTAGATGATTCAGTTGAATTAGCAAAACAGAATGAAGAAACGTCACGTTTATGATAAAACCGTTTTGTATGAAAAATTAAAAAGATATCGAAAATTCAATTATTTAAGAGTATTTTCTACAAACATATCTATTCTAGCAAAACAAAATTTTACTCTCACTAGTAAAAATGCACATAGTTAAAAAAACTAGGTTACTTTCTTTTGGCTCTTAATACCAAATCATGCTGCATACTTTTAAAATACATAAATCTAGACACAGCAATAGATTTTTTGTAAGCTCAGTATATATTAAAATGAATACGGATACACAAAATTTTCTATTCACTATGCCTAGGGCCGTTCGTAGCGTTGTGAAGCGCGTTTAGTACGCGAGCGGCCATAAAGAGGGGCGGTCGGACTCTCGCGATATCACGCCTAAACATATTAAATTCATTCTAAGATCTCGTCATATGTAAGTACTTTTTATATAATTTGTCATATGTAAGTACTTAGTGAGTACGAAATAAAAATTTTATTAATCATTGAACATTTTTTTTAAATGTGGGGGCGGCAATTTTAGGAAAGTACGCGGGCAGCCAATGGCCTAGGAACGGCTCCGAATATGCCTGACAAATTTTTTAATAGAAAAACAGGAAATTTAAAATAATAATGCACAGAAAGCTATTTTCAGATTAGTAATATTTCAGTTGTTTGAAGAGTTCCATTATTAAGCTCTTCCTTTCTGCTGATGAATATGTCTGGTCACTTTGAATCAAAACAGAAACTCTTGTTATTTAACCAACACACACACACACATATATTTTATATTAATTACTTATAAAAAAAAAAATCTCAAAGCTTTCATATTTTACATTAGGCTCAAAGAAGGTGTTTCTTTAACTTTTTTTGTGTTATCTTTATTTATTAAATATTCTCTTCGCACTTAAACCATAAAATTCAATTCAACAACAATATTCTTACAGATTTCATATTTATTTGGCTATTTATTTATAGTTGTAATTAAAATTGTTTTATTTTCTCATGCAATGCAGCGCATGACGAATTCTAAGAGAAGCCGAGCCGGAAAAGTAAAAATACAAGCGCGAGTGCATTTAATATTTAATAAATAAATATCTCGTAATTACTGTTGCCATCCAGAAAAATATAGAAAAATCGACATTGTTCTAGTGATAATTAAAAAGCTTATAAAAGCCGAATTGAACCACCTCATCTCAGTAGTTGTAGCTGTTTTAAGCGAACTGTTTGTTTACTTGATGCTGTGATTGTAGCGCCATGTATTTTAAATGCCTCCATGCCGCAAAGACAATACAGTATTCCTCGTGTATTTTCCCCTCTGGCATTTTAGGCCCAGATTCTGAAAATATTTAAATATCCATGTGATTTTTCCCTTTGTCTATAGTGCATATTTTTCCAAGGGCTAGCTTACTACCAAATTGTATTGGCTTGATCATTTTTATTCAGTGCATTGAGTTTGTGTTTGCACTTTTGTGCTAGCATTTGCTCCATTTTATTTTCCCTTACATTTATCTTTTGAAATGTAATTTGTGCAGATTCTCCATTAAGCTACTCAGATGTGGCAGATGTTCTCATACTTAAGAAACTTTCCAAACATGTGATTTCACCTTTCTTCTACTATTAACGTTCCAGCTCATTGTAGCTCAATCTACTGCTGATGTGTTGATCCTTCCTGTCCTGTCCTGTCCTTTTCTCTGATGTCCCTCTTGGGAGTTCCAGTCAAGACTCATTCATATGAAGTGTCCTTGGGCAGAGCCGTGCCTACATAGTTTTTCACCTGAGGCAAAGCGGTAAATGTGCACGCCTGTATACAATGCAAGATTATTTATTTACCTATTTGTGTGGGGGGTGAAGAATAAATAAATAACACTAAATGAGGTTTGAAAACATAACATTATATAAACACGTGCAAGATATATATATATATGCATTATTGCACATATATACATATAATCATACATATACAACAAATCATTCATACATAAAGAACGAATTAACTATATTTATATATATATATTATGCTCATTAAAAGTAACTAATTCAAGTGAAAACACAATAACTCTAACAGTAATATTTAATTATAACTTTGTATATTCCACAAAGTGAAACATACATAATGATTAACAATTTTGAAATGGAAAACATTAAAAACGGCTTTTTGAAAAATGGCAGATAATATTAAGTAGTATAAATAAAAAATCTGCTAAAAATTTATGGCATAAACTTTTCAAGCATATTTATAATTTAATTTTACTTGCTTTTAAAGAAGCAAAATCATCAATAATTCTTTCAAAATATATTTGATTACTTAACTCATGTTCTATATAGATGCCATGTTTGAAAGTTTTTCTTGGCCTAGTGAAGATCTCATATAGTTCTTTATTATTTTAAGTTCGCTAAAGCTTCTTTCGCCACTAGCTACAGTAACTGGTAACGTTAAACTCTTAACGCTGCTTCCAAATTTGGAGAGGACCGAACTAAATTATAATCGGGAATTATTTCTAAAAGTTCTAAGCTTGTAACTGCTTTTCTGTCCAGAATTATTGAAATAGCATGGTTTTTAAAACTAGATATTTCTGACTGAATTTCTTCAGCATTCATACCATTCAGATATTCAAGTGGTAAGTTATAAGCTCCTGCCTTTAAATTACTTGAATCTAATGACATTAATTTTGTTCACCAGTTAGAAACTGAAAATCGAAAAAGATTCCATTTAACTTTTCATATTGCCATTTCAACGGTGAAATTAAAACGTCGAACACTTCTTTAATTTCTATAAAAATATACTTTTCTGAAAAACTACAATTTATATCAATCGATTCCTCACAATTTGATTTATTAACTTAACGTTTTCGTTTCTCTTCAAATTTATCTCTAAAGTTTTACATTTTTCAAAAATGCATTGAGAAATACTTTCTTTCATTTCCTGTAATGAAAGACATAGTCCTTCTATTAACCGTGCGACTTTATAGACAGTTGTAGTTTTAACTGCAAGGCTTTCTTTATTTTATTGTTTCAATATAAACAATAAAATTATTAAAAAACATTTATCTTACCTTATATCTTTACATTCCAGTTGACAAAGAATGAACCAATTTGTTTAATCCTTCAGCATATGCTTCAGAAATAACATTAAATGAAACAATCCATACAGTTTCTGTGCAACATAAGTGTAAATACCATGGAGGTAGGAAGTAACCTTTCTTACCTCCATGGTAAATACAAAACTTCGATTCATGCGCCTCGTTTACTGGAAAATTTTATTTAAAAAAAAAAAGCACAATAACTAATAATATGGCACATTTCATTTTCAATCACCCTTGTTTATTCTTTGGATGCTATTCCAGAAGGCGATTATGAAATTGCAAAACTGAGCAGTTATGTTGTCATCTATGTTCAGTTAGTGGACTTGGGCAAGTTTGTTATGACTAAGTAAAGAGCTTAATTCAAACTAATGAGAGACAGCAAGGAACAACTAATGTCGGCAGTATAATATTTTCTATGAAAGTTTAGTTTATACAATTCGTTACACAAAGTCTAATTAGTTCCTTACAGCTTTTTTCAATAACAAATTTTAATGTTAGAAAATATGTATTCTCTACTGTGAAAGCTCATGTCTTCATAATAGGAAGATTTTCCTCTATTGCCAGATAAAACTTGTATAATTGTAGTTTAAAAATTAATTTATTAATCTGTTTCAGCTTAATAAATCAATTATAGAATTTGTACTATGCTATTCTTTTTGTCCCATTTGATATGAAACATCCTGTACAGTATACATTTGCCAAACACCCAAGCTTTATTCAATGTGTGTCCTTTCTTTCTTGCAGAAGCAATATCATTCTACCTTTAATGGCAAACACTGTGCAACATTCTTGGTAATGAACCGGCTGATAGATTGATGGGTTTGTTCATTCCTCACAAATTCTTCTGAGCAAGTATCCAGCCATTTGATGAAAGGGGAAATGTTCCAATAAGAAATTTTTTTATTGCAGTAGAATTCCAATAATCCACAAATGCCTGTAATCCATGGTCACTTTTGGATGTAAACAAGCAAAATTTCAGTTTTTAGGATATCCAGCATGGGTAATTTTTTCTGTTATAAATACACAAATAAACTTTTTAATGAAACTGTATTTATAAGATATACTGATTAAAGAAATCAATATTCTTCATTATTAAACTCGTATAATATTTTCTGTTATTCTCGCAGTTATCACACAATGAATTTGCAAATTTTTGTTACTTTTGTATAGATAGTATGTTCTTTCAGTATTAATTTTGAGTTTATGTGGTTATATATGTAGAGAATTAATTAATTTACAGCTTTTCACACACACAATTTCAAATGAAATGCACTTCATAATTGGTTTGTTTACATTCCATGCAACAAATGCATACTTGCTTATATCACATGTCAATATTGGTATATTCTAAAAATAGCCTTTAAAGAGACTTCTGAAAAAATCAAAAATATGGATGCATCAGTATAATAATAATAAAGAAGAAGAAGAAGACCAAATTTCAATCATAAACTGCTCGTGATACTATTATTCCAAAAATACACATGCAGAATATAATGTACATATGTGAATATAATGTTAAAATTCAATCTAGAGAAAACCATGCTGCTAAAGTCTTCAGAAGCAGTGTATTTATTTATCTATCTATCTATCTATCTAGTTTTTGTTTCATTTAAAAGAAAAAAAATATTTAAAAAGTAATTTCACTGGTGGATATACAGTTTTACTTTCTCCTCATTTATCCCTTTTTCTCCAAAGTTTTACCCTTCTGCCGCATTTAAAAAATATAATAATCTTGTATTCAATAAATTTTGATGAAATAATTCCTAAAATATGACTTCATTATTTACTTATGTGTAAACAATTCAAATTTAATGTCAAAATTACAAATCGAAAAGACACAAAAAATTTAAATAACACGACTTAGAATCTGCTAAATTCATAATCCTCAGTCTGAAAGTGTACAGATTATCAGAAGACTATTGTATTTTCTTAAAATGTTGCTTAGGAAAGAATTTTCAAAAATCTTTTTATGTGCATACAAAATTTATTCATACAAACCACAGGCATCATATACAAATTAAAAATAATAAAATCAATTTCAACTTTATGTTTCACTTCAGCTCAAAAGTACGAGATAATGCGTAACTTAATTCAGCACTTTTTTTTTATTATTATTATTTTTCAAAAAAATCCCAAGTGGTTTTCTTTTTTTTTTTCCTTCATATGGGGGAAAAATTTCTTTCATACATGAGTTTTAATTTTTTATTTATTTTACTCTACTCAAAAACGTAAAATAAACATTTCAGGCAATCAAAATTCATAAAAGCATACCTACTGAAAATACTGCCAAAGCAATAATATAAAATATAAAGACAATATATTTTAAACTACAAATAAAAGATCTTATTCCAATGGCTTGATTTTGGTTGATAAAACACCGATTTCAGAAGAATACTGCCAAGTTTTAAAGTTTACTCAAATTCTTACATCTTAATCTTTAAATTTCAACTACAATAAAAAAACGCATTCATCTTTGTATTTCACTATGAGTATTTAAAAAAGCTTTCATATAAAATGGAGAATATATGTGAAATTTTTAAATTGTATAAAATAAGTTAATAAAGGGCCATTCACTGTCGTCCACGATGAGAGCCTCTACCACGGCCCCCAAAATTCTTTGATCGATTACTTCCTCCGCGAGAATTGGCTCCTCTACTCGAAGCACTCGGACCTCCTCCACCTTTCGATTTGGGAGGAGGAGATTTGGGTCTTAAAGCTTCAATTCTATCAGTGCATCCTGTCAGATAATCATTGGGACCTTTGTTGAAGTATGAATTGTATGTTTCACCATTAAAATTGCTGTTCGTGAGAGCCGGTCCAATGGTTAACCATCCAGGACGAACGGTAACGTCACGTCCAAAGATATGCAGTCGACGCCTTCCCAAACAGAAATGCTCAATAATATGAAATATTTCTTCCGGTTTAGCGATGCTACCATACTCTGGTTCCTCAGAGATGATGAGATCAATATCAATATTGGCGTGAATGAAGTCTCCATCTGTACTTCGTCGTACTGTACCCTTGATGCCCATTAAACAGTGTTCCTAGACAAGAATAACGGTTAATTATACAAAAGTACATTTATGGAATTACATTAAAAATACCAAACAACTGATTTGTCACTAAGAAAATAAGTCTAATGATGATCACTTCAAAAGATATAGATAAAAATTTCATGAAACACTTCTGCAAAGAACCCTAAAATGACAAAAACAGTGCTATGCTGCCAATCTTGTGGATTAGTTTTCTGCTTATAATAACTGTAATAACAGTTCTATATCGTGGCTATGTTTCTAATTTATAAATAGTCATATATATATATTTTTTTTTATATTTTTGACTCGGAATTTTATTTAGGATTTAACCATTATTATAAATTCCAGTAGCTAAGATAAAATTAGTTAAGGAAATTGTTGGAGACAGATAAGTGTTTGTAATAACCAAAAGCACATTCCACTGCAAATGAGCAGCATGTTCATCCAGTGGCATTTAGATACACCAAACTATAAAACATTCAACAATTTTGTAGGTCCTGCAATTTGTACCCAGTCCATTAAACTGGAGAGTTTTTAATGCCAAACTGTTAAGAAGTGAGATAAGAAAAATACATGTTTAACATTATACATGAAATTTTAAATATGCAATAAATAACACATTATAATTCTAAATGTTGTCTAATAAACTCTAAATGTTCTATGAAATTTCATCTGTGACAAGCTAAATAAATACCTTTTTAAACTTTTTATAAGTACTCATCTCAGGATAAAATCAAATGAAAAAATGAGTCTATGAAAAGCTATTTCCTGGTAAAAATATATATCCTTTAAATACACAGGTTAAAGCTTCAGGGAGGAACAACAATATCCGAATGATGATGGAAGTTTTAAATCATTTTATTTTTTTAATGCTATGAGGTAGGCTCCAAACAACATTCAAAACAATTATATCAACAAAATACTTTTATAACTCACTAAGAGTTCAACACAACACTTCCATTATTATGAAAATCTTTTGAAAACAGTCTTATTTTTATTAAATTCCTTACAGTCTTCTGAAACTGCAAAATTTGTTTTAAAAATGCAGTTTCCTTAGTTAGTGTTGCTTAATTATCCAGTTTTAAAAGAAAAAAATATTTGGCATCAACTTTATTTTAGAAGAAGTATATCCAGTAAATAAAAGCTACTGTTATATCCACTAAATGAAAGCCAAGTACCACAAACAGAAAGGGAGACCAAAGAATTTACTACACTATACATCACTAGCTAAATAATGATGCACAATGAAGAGAAAGAGAAAAGTTTTAAAAAAAACTGGTGCCATTTAAGGATGGAAAATATAATAAGATTAAGAAGTGAGCTATTTACAGATTGGTGGGAAACACTAGAAATCATTGACTAATATAGACAGCATTTTATAGCTTCAGGCCTCAAGTTAAGTCTAATTTACTAATTGAAAAAAGTTTTTTGGATAATTTTGGCAGAATCAAAACTGAATTTGCAGTACATAGACCAAGTAATAGATGATTTACTTATTTCCTTTTTTTTTTTTTTAATACAACATTGATGTTCTATAAATTTATCCAGAATCTATTGCTTTTTAAAACAGAACAACATATTTTATTGACAGGAAAAAAGAAAAAGAATATCTGAACGCTTTTAGATGGCCAAAAGGACTTTTTTTAACATTTTGTGCATTACCTTTATTTATTAAATATCATGTTCTTTACACTTAAACCACATAAAATTCAATTTAACAGTAATATCACAAAATATTTAAAAACAGCTTATCTTTAGAATTTCCGATACACAATCTTGCACGCCAGCAATAAAAATGTTTGTCTTTTTCGTACAGTGTTGCCATTGCTTGCTTTGAAATTGTTGAGTCTGTTAATCAAAAATTCTTTAAAGCTTTAAAAAACTGAAATAGATAATAAAACAAATTCTGAATTCAAAATTCAAGCTTCCAAATGCCCATGTTTGGTTACAGGACTACATTATTCAAAATTTGATGGGTCTAGGTACCATTGTTTTTTCACAATGCAAGAAACATTCATGCAGATTCTTCATTATTTAGGGTCTTTAAATATAATGCATTGTGATAATATTTGGTGGCTACAGTTTGAAAAGTGAATCAACGCAGAAAGTGAAAAGATGCAAAATGCCTTTTTGAGACTAAAATAGCCCTTTCGGTCTAACGTCTCTTTGGGCTAATAACTTGAATGTTGAACTTAAGTAAAATATGTGCAATTTTGAAACTAAAAGCAAGCAAGAAAGAAATAATTACTAATTTGTAATGATTGACTGCAATAAAGATATTTTTTCCCCCTATTAGAATTGGAAAATTTTTTATTGCTGGTTATCAATCTAAGATGAGAAGCCTCGATTAATTCTAGAAAACCTGTTAAGCCTATTATCTATTATTCTATTAAGCTTTTAAGCTCTCAAATATTTAAGTTTTGATAAAAAGCTGACACAAAGCAGTAAATTTTGAATGCACTACAAACAGACATGGTAACTAAAGTAGGTGATATCATTCAATCACTGAAAGTACTTCAGCTTAAAACAGAGGTTAAATAATATTGTTTTATCTTTACACATTTAATTCTCATTAGATAACAATAATTTATTTAAATTTTAATAAAATTGATGACACATGCTTTATTATAATTATTTAATAAACTTAAATAATGATAATTACAGTAGCCAGTTAATAAAATTTCATAATATTAAATTTTACCTTAGTTCTTTGAAATATTGCTCGTGGCTCCAGATTTTTTGAATGACCTGGATTCTTGATATTTGTTTTAATCCAACATATGTCTTCACATCTTCTGAAACCCCATTTCCTTAAACACTAAAAAAAAAATTTTTTTTTTAATGAATGAACGAGATTCTACTAGTACTATTCGGAAATTGCTCTTGTAAGCATCCTCACAAGTGGTTCAGCATGTTTAGTTAACAACTGGCAGAACTGTAGTTCCAAACCCAGGAAAGGGCACAACTGATTTTTCATGTTTCTTGCTCCATAAAATCTAACTGTCTCTATATTCTTGCAAGAGAAAACACTGAAATCGAGCACATTTTAATGTGAAAAATTCGTGTTAATTCAGACTATTGATATCAGATTATTTTAATGGTAAACCTTTGAGACTGTATTTCTAATAATCTTAAATTTAAAAGAATTTTTCTACACATTTGACATTATCACTTTAAGTGTAAAAATAAAATAAACATCTTATTGGAAAATGCTTATCACTGAAATAGTATATCAGATGTTTGATTTTTGACACTCTACAAGTTTATCATTCCAAGAGGTGTATACTTCAAAAGATTATACACAACAAAGTCAAATTAACCAGAAAAATTCATCTGTGTTCATTCATTCTGTGTGTTTTTATTGTTTTCAGGCAACAAGATTAATTTTGGGGCCAGTGGATATAAAAAAGATCAGCAATGCCCTCGCTCAGGTTCAAACTAGAGATCTTCCCATAACTGACTGAATGTGTTACCACTTAACACCAGGAAAGCACATATGAGGAAATGAGATAATTCTTTATACATATATTTATTTAATCATAAAATATTATGTTTAGTTTATTTATGACTTTTTCCAATGATTTTAATGTCAATCTTATGTTAATTAAGAAATTGTAAAATCAGAAAGGACAATTTCACCAGATGGTGCTTACTTGCAAGTACTTTTAGAAAGGGTGTTCTACAGATTAAAAAAAAAAAAAAACTCATATCCGTATCATACATGAGAAAAATGGCAAGATCAGAACAAATGCTACAAGTCTACTCTGAAATTCAACCCATGCAAAAACAGTAGCATTTAGCTGTTTAATTTCTATGGCCACTCAAAGAATATGCCAGTCAGTTAAAACTTAAATGTGTGAAAATAAAAAAAAAAAAAAAATTCACCTGAATTTCTTTATTTAAAATCAATCAGAAAAATTCAAAATAACGTATATTCTTCATTTCTAAATCAACACTGTCAATTATACTAAATATTTCAAATACTTTTATAATATTATTATTTTTATTGAAATATTGTCTAACATAAATTCTTAACACATATGCATTTCTCAAAAAATGTATTTATTTTAGACAATTCAAAAATGCACAGCGAAATTCAGTTGTGCATTATTTGGGACACTGTGTATAATCTATTTATAAAACTTATAATATTTTCTATAGTGAAAACTGAATCTAATCATTTTCAGATAATTCTCTACTTTTGTCAGTCCAATCTATATAAACAGTAAATCCTCCTAAGGGACCACATTGTTCCAAATAATTTTAATCTAATAAGTAATAACTCTATTCTTATAAATACAGATTTTCTATACTTCACTTTTAAAAAGATATCATTCATTTAAAAATATATCAAATTTACAGTTCCTACAAAATTTCTGAAAGAGCATGTAAAATATTACCTCTTACACATTAAAAAGCAATAAAACTTCAAACAATGAACCTAATATAATTGATGTAAAACTTATATAATTTGTAAATTAAAAAAACAATCAATTCTTAATCTGCTGATTTTTGTATACAGTAGGTGCCGTTCTATGTGATCACAATTAATGTTATCGAATTACTGGAGTCCCATTCATTAGTATACAAAAACGTAGAAAATACAATATTTACCGTGATCAACAATTTGGTTAATATGATAAAAACATTATAGAATAAACTTTTTAAACAGAAATAAAGATGCCAAATGAAAGATAATGTCACCAAATAAAATAAATAATGGATTATAAAAATTGCCAAGAGGCAAAGGAATGTCACCAAACAGCTTAATTTTGATTTTACACAACCATTTAAATTAGACAAAAAAGCAACCTCAATTCAACATAGATTTTAAACAATTCTACCAATTCTGAGAGCAATCAGACAGAGATCCTTCTTCTTCAGAAAAAAAAAAAATCCTGCAATCCCCCCTTGAAGAAAGTTCTTTTTTTACTTAATTTTATATTTTACATTGGAATGTTCTCTTCCAATGTGGAAATCTCTCTGAGTATTATGATTAAGGGTACACTGCACTGGTAAAATAATTTCCAAAAATGTAATCAACAATTCATAAATGAACTTTTGCATACTTATTTATACTTCCAGTGATATTTATATTAAATTAGTCCACTGCCATTTTAAAGGATATATATTTTTTTTCATCATTTAAAGTTATCATTCAATTAATTATCAAAATAGCTGTTGACAAATGTGATCACATTAAGTGGTACCTATTACGTTTCATTTTAAGCTAATATTGCAAAATAATATAATAATATTTTTTACAACTCACCTGTCTTCCTAAATCTAATCCATCGGAAGAACCACACCAAAGAAAAATAAATGAACGAGGAGCAGCTACTTCTTCAATTTCTAATTTCATTATCTTAAAATAAATGTAAGGAAAAAAACTCAATACAACTCAGTTTGATTTATTTCCTCTCCCAATTTAAAATAAATTATTATATTTTTATATTATTATGTACTAAAAATTATTATATTTTAATATTTATAATTCGATAATAACAAATGGCTAATAATTTAAATTACATTTTAATAATTATTAGTTATATATTAATTACCATTAACAATTCAAATTTTTAGCAAAAAGCACAAGAAAGAATGCTGTCAAATGAAAAGATAACTAATGATGAAAGTAGATTAGAAAATCACTTTTAGGTAAAAGTAGAAACATTCATAATGTAATTATAAAAAATTATTACATCAAGTCAGTCTGAAATAAATAAATATATACTTCTTCCCATGTCCAAAATTTCATATTTGTCATGCCATACGTCCGTTGGTACTCCTCTAGTGGTGCTTCAACGAGTATGACATCAAACTTGCAGTTAAGCTCTCGAAAATCAAAGGTCTCGAGATCACATTTCAAATACCTACAAAAACATAAAGTGACAAATTATTTACTGTGAATATATATCAGCTCCATTTCTCTCTCTCCCTTCCTTTAAATTTTTTTTAACATTAAAAGAAACTTAAATAAAAAATCTTTGCTTGCCATAAGAATGCTAAAATAATTCAAAACAATAAATACTGATAACCTTAAAGTATATCAGAAAATTGAAGCAAACAGAAAAGTATACAGTACAAAACCCAAAATTGGGACTTCAGTGAATCTGGATTTTGGAAATTTCGAGATTTTAGATCAAAAATTTAAATCTAGTAAGATGTCACATAAAAATTATAAAATTAAAAATATGAAAAAAAGAAATTCATGAACTAATAAAGTATTTATGACTTTAAAGGAATCAAAATTTATAAAAAATAAGTTCAATATTTATTTGCTTATTTTCATGTCAGTTTTTTAAGCTATTTCATTTGTTTGATTTTATAGCTACACATAATTTCTTGTTCAGTTACAAGTTCCACTGTTCAAGTCCTGTAATAATAGTATCAAGAATTCCAACTAAACTTTCAAATAAAATCTTTTCAGTCTCAAAATTCGCTTTTGTTATTTTCATGATAAATGGTAGTGATATTTTTCAGATTTAAAATTTTATTACAGATTTTGCTGTCTGTTAGTTGACTGCTGATTGGGGCACTGTCATTGCAATAGAAAACTTCTGCTACATCTTCTTCTTTTAATAACTGAAAAGTTACCACTTTTTTTAATCAGGCAATATTTTTTATGAACCTTTCGCTGTTTTTTACTAGTGTCATTAATAAAAACATTAATTTTTTAAAAAATGCTATATATTTATAGTAAAATTTATGAAGTTTATTAAAAAATGTCTTTCAAAAATAATTTGCATAATGAAGAAGAAATTTGCATTATTTATACACATAAAAGTTCTAATTAAATAATTTATCTTAAGAATAATTAGATCCAATTACAATATATTTTTCCAATCACTAATTATTTTTGCCTCACTCCTTAAGGGCTATGACTCCTATTTTGAGAATCTCATATCTCTTATTTGAGAACCTCACCTTACTAAAAACCAAAGGTTGAAAGAAACTAGTCATATTCAATCATTATCAACCACCAACAAGAGTTATTTAAGAAGGCAGATAATCAGTTTTTAAAGTACGCAAAGACTATATTTGCCTCCGCAAACACATTAACAGAGAGCTTTCTAATGAATATGTTTAACAATTACATATAACAATTAACTTTCTAATACTGAAACAGAATAGGGCAGTGTTCTAGCAGTGTTCAGTAGTTTCCACTTAATAAACACTATGCAGCCAATTATAAAATTCAAGACAAATGAACACCACTAACAATAAAAAAGAAATTAACACCACATAACTTAAACACACTGACTATCAAACCTACTTTAAAGATGCCAACATGCATGGATTCCAACTTGTTTTATTTAAATACACATACAGGTGAGATATATGTTCATAATACAAGTTTATCTTCTATTTATAGCCATACAGTATATTCTTTAAAATTTAGAGAACTACTGGTCTCAGCTCTAACTGGAAATAAAAAGTCATAAAGATATAACTGTTAATAGATATAAAGAAAGCTGCAAAGCTGTACTGAAACAAACTGAATTTCATTACTTGAATAGCATACCTCCTACAGGGGGAAAAAGGTGACCAATAATGGCCTGGTGTATTTGCATGACCCACAAAAGACATCATAAAACATGACATTTTTGCTAAGCATCTGAAGAGAAGCCTCTTTGATTAGTGGAACATTGTTTTTAAGCATATACATAGTTAAAATTACTGTTATGGTTCTGTTTAATTTCATTTTTTATATTTTGAAAATTTTGTATAAAAAATAAATAAATTCTTTTTATGACACGTTTTAACGAATCTGCAATAAACAGCAGCTCACAAAATTCCCATGCATTTACAACATGTTAACTCAGGGTAGGTGTCTAATAACAGACTGCCAATCATAAGTTCATAATGTTTATATTTCAAATTAAATAACTCATCCTTAATTATTTACTACTGAACTTAATTTTTAGCTCAAGCAATGCCTATATATTTATAGATAATATAAAAACTTATACAATAGTATTATGTAAATATCACAAAATTCTAATAATTTACACACCTTGGGACTAAGGACTGTGCAAATATGATAATTTTACAGATTATAGGTCACGTTTTTCTGAAATTTGTTTACATACTTTACTGTCTAAATTATTAATTACTTCTAAATCAGGATTGCTTGCGATAAATAGCTCACTAAAATATACATTAAGAATTATTTAATCAAGATTTATTGAATATATTATTATTACTTGTATTTTAACATTAATATGTATGTAAAAAAATAATGTCAATACAAGAAAAAACAAAGTTAATAGGTAAAACTTTTAACTAATTCTTTTTATAAAGCTTTACTTAAAAAAAAGTTATTTGACACCGAAGAACTGTATATTCACCCAAGAATTTGGAATTATAATTTTTATGAGAGGAAAAATAAATACAATTTACAAAATTTCCAAACAATAAGAATTTCCCTATTTCAATCCTTGTATTAGGTCTGTGGTAATACTACTACAAAAAGTGGTAGAATTGAAATTTTGGTATATTAAAAGAAAATTCCTCTTTCTATAACCTTTCCCTTTATCATGTTTACTACCAGTTTTAACAACAACAACAACAAAATGCTGCAAGTATTATTTGCAATCATCAAAATTTAATAATATTAAAATGAATCATTTAAGTTAAAAGTTTATTTTGATGAAGAAAATTCCATTAAAACATTTATTAAAAGTGGCAGGGAATCTAATTAAAATAACTAAATATAAATGAATTGAATGAAATTTTTCACTGATATATGAGGGTAATCAGTTCTATATAGTAGCATCTAAATTAATACACAATTAAAACTTAAAAAACAAAAGCAAAACTATTCACATGTAAAAAATTAGCAAACTGCCAAAAAACATACTTTCCAACTATCATCATAAAAAGTGGTAACAATCACATGAAAATTTAACCATTTCTATAATTCTTATTATTGAGGTGTTACATACCTAAACAAATCTCTTCTGCATTTTTAATTACAACTAAGCAAAGCTATGAAATTTAATTTTAAAAAAATACAGAAAGAGATATAACTGCATTTCTGTGGTTTGTTGATTTTACATTAGTTTTATTATTACATTTTCAAAACTATTAATTTTATTAAACGTAAAATACTTACATTGGAGGTGTAGCTGTTTTAGCTATTAATTCATCTTTTAACCTAATAAGCTCTTTTAATTTGGGATATTCTTCAAACCTATCTGCTAAGCCTAAAATAAAGGTATTGAAAGATATTTAGAATGTGGAAACTTTAAAAGATTTGCATAACATTTCTCTAACTTATTACTGCAAAAGCACTTTGCATTTTTTTTCTGTCGTTAATTATGAAATAATGCAAATTATGTAAATATTCAATGTAAGTGTATGTAAATAAGCTTTTAATTTTCCTTAATATTACAAAATAGCAAATTTCAGCAATCATATAGTATGCAAGCTATTGCCTTTGGTTGGTTAGTTATTTCTTAGATGGTGCCACTAAAATGCTATTTTTAAATTCAAACACGATAAAATGGCAGGAAATAGAAATAAACTCTAATTTAAAACAATGAAATAATTCATAATTAACCAAATTTCACTGAAACTGCAAAATTCATTTTCCGCAGCTTCATAGTGTTAACTCACTGATGGGAATAAGATTTAGTAAAATAATTATTTTCTGAAGTTCTTGAAATTACAATTAATTGCAAAATATCAGTTCTAGAAAGGCCTTATTTATTTCAATCAAAATATGTAAGGAAATCTGGGATGAATGTTCTAAGGTTCATTCATAATATCAGAAATCATTGCAGTTGTCAGAAGCATAAATATTAAGATAAAAAAAAATTTTTATCCTGAACCCCTATGAACATGATCTTCTATTATAATATTAATGTATTCTTCTTCTTCAGTTGTACTACAGCCTATCACAGGCCAAGGCCCTCTCAACAAGCTTCGTCCAACAGGTCCGATTAGTCGCCAGGTTCCACCAATGATTGATTTTTAGTCCTGAGATCTGCCTCCACACAGTCTATGCATCTTGTGCGAAGTCTCCCACTTTTCCTGGTATCCTCTACACTTGTAAACGTCACCTTTTTAACAGGGTTCAAGCTGTCACACCTAAAAATATGTCCAAGCTACTTGATACTACTAGATTTGACGATTCAGACAATATTAGGTTGTTTCTATCTTCTATATGTTTCATGGTTAAACAAAATTCTCCATCTATTATTTTCTCTAACTGGGCTATATATTTTCTACAGTATTTTTCTTGTCGACAAAAAAATGCATCACTGACCATACCTCGCACGAGCAGGAGATTCAATAATCTTGAACATTTTAAAGATGCAGAACAGACCATACAGGTTATCTACACAGCTGCAACTGAGCACAGTTGTTTCCAAGGAATGTCGGGACACGATGCAAGCGTTCATTGCAAGCACTATTAGTGTATACAACAAAATGGCCCTTACTTAAAATACATACTACGTACATACACACCATGGAAATATATATTAAAATCTCAATCACCAGGTGAAAAATAAATCAAACTGGTGAAAAAATTTTTTCAAATTCTTCAAATTTAAATAGATACCTTGTTCTAAAACTAATTAATACTTAGAAAACTACAATATTCATAAATAAGACACTAATTTAATTAAACCAACCCATGAACAAGTAAATTCTGATAAATCTGCCAATGCTATCTGATGCAATAATTACGAGATGTTACGGTATATCGGGGACATGCGGTCAATTTTCTCCATATAATGTAAGTCTTCAAAATGCTGCCCCGTAAATATATTTCACTGCTTCTGCCATCTCCTTACATTGCAGTCTGATGTGGCTGCCTTTCTGGATTATAGCACAGCATGGCGACGCTGCACATAGATGATAATAAAATAATATGACACTCATAAAAAACTAAAACACAAGACTTATTCAATATTTTGCTCTTTAGACCAGTGTTTCTTACACTGTGGGTTGCGACCCAAAATGGGGTCATAGACTGAAATGATAAAGTCACGAACACTTAATTCAAACATATGAATTTAAAGAAATTATATTAATGAGACTTTTAAAGAAATTACATTATTTGGCATTAATGTGATTAACCATCTGCCATATAAAGCCCAAAAGCAATTTCTTGAACTACCCAGTGACCCAAACTTAAAACTTGAACTTCCACAAAAATCCATTATTGAATTCTGGATCAGTGCTAGAAATGAGTTCAATACAATTTCCGAAATTGCATTAAATGTTCTTCTGCCATTCTCGCATACTTATATGAAATGACTTATTCAGTTTTAATGCTTATTAAATCCAAATATCGTTCAGCACTGAAAATAAGCGACTACGCTTTTATGTCTAACAGTGTTACATACTCAACAAAGATTTAATCTGCTATGCAGCAAAAAACAGCACATTCCTCTCATTAAAGCTTGATTTTCTTTCATTAATTTTTGCAAACTCCAAACAAATCCTAAAACTACTATTTTTCATATGCATATTATTTACTAAAAAAGAAATTACTGAAGGTCACACATTTATTTTAAAATTTATTCTACATTTAATATCTGAGGTCACAAAAAAGATTTGAAGATAAGGAGGATCATGAATGAAAAAAGTTCAAGAAGTACTGCTTTAGATCAATACAATCAAAAGGTAAAGCATATACTAATATAGCTAGGCACATGAAAATTATCTACTATAAATAATCTTAAAATCACCTTATAAATCAAAAATGCTGCAATGATGAAAGCATAATTATCCCTCGTTTAACAATTTAATAAAACAACCAGAACAGATGAAGTTAATCCATAACTAAATATAAGATTTATCAAATTTAATTTAAAGGTAATACAAGTAATTTTCATACAATGTTTTACAATCATAATAACATTCCTTTTACATAGACTATATTTTAACATATTGTAATATTCAAATTCGCTGAAACAACCTTGTATTTACTGAAAGCACTAAATCGATTTCGAGGACAGCTACAGGTCCCTCCTCATAAGGAGAACAAAATATCTAGAAAGGGAAAGCAACCTGAGGAGCGGCTTTTTTATACCCTCAGGTAGAACCACGTGCAAGGAGGCAACACCATCTATCGGCAAAAATAATAATCAAGAATTATGTTAATAGAATTTTAAAAGTGCTAGGAAGAACTGGATTAAACTTAAAATCATTCACTAAACATGCTAAATCTTCGTGAATATGAAAAGCCTCAAGAAAATCCAATTCACCAACGGAAGAAGCTTTTTGGATAATTTTTGCAGATCCAAAGTCAAAATTACGATTAAATTTCCAACTATGATATGCTATTGAAAACTTGTTAATTTTGCCCTATTGGACATTGCTATTATTGTAATATATCGATGTCTCATATAAGCTGACAAATTAAACAGTTCCAGCAGCTCTGTTAACTAGTCATATGACTGTCAATAGACAGCTCAAAATCAACATATATTCTCATCTATCTTCCAACTAAAGGAATCAGATCTCTGATGAATAAGTAGCTGTAGTTCCTTTTAGAATTTTGCACCTCATTTTGTCTCTTCTGTAGACAGCACAATCCTTTTACTGCAGGATTCTTGTCATTCTTTTCTAATCAATCCTTGACTAAAAGACAGCAAACAGGATAATTTCTATGACCACAAGACATTATTATTGTTAATATGCAGCAGAAAAAGTGCAAAAGCACTTAATCAGTGATAAAAAAAATATCTTACTGATATGTTGATCACTGAATTCTGAGAAACAGAGATGTCAGCACTTTTAAAGAAAGCTGAATTATTTTGACATTTTGAATAAATTACAACAGATTGAACAACATCTTCAAATAGTTGACAGCAATATCTTTCTAAAATCTATTTAATGTTATCCTCACCCCCTCATCCCCCCAAAACTCCTTTAATGATAAAAATAATAACAAAAAGAAAACGAGATATTATAAAAGAATCCCAGCAAATGTTTTCATACCTTCAAAAGCAAAAAATTCCAATTTTTTTCCTGGGTATGAATCGTTTCATCACTTTTTGAAAGTGCTGGAAAATTTTTAGTCATACACAATCAACAACTTTCCAGAAAGATCATTTGTCTTCTTTCCCCCCCCCCAGATACTTTGCTAAGATGGAATTTATACCATGTCACACTGTTTACATCAGTTCTTAGATACTCTCAGAGAGAGTACCTTACTCTCCAAGAAAATTTTGGATTACATGTTTCTAAGCTATCTTGATATGGTGGGACTCATTTTGAAGTTTAGAGTTGTTTATATTTTAAGCCTATTCATCTTTGAAATGCCCTAATATAAGGTATTTATTGTGCTAACCTGTTGACTCAACATCAACAAGCAGCAAACATAGCAAAAGTGTTGCTTTACTCAACAACCTTCCAGCATGCATGGCTTAAATCCCATAGACTGCTATTCAGCAATATGAATATCAGTTTCTCCATTCATCATGTTCACTAGATCTGGCTCATGTGATTTGTTTTGTTTGAAAAAAAGAAGCAGCATGTACATGATTCACATAGCAGTAACAAAGATGATTTGAAACAGCAGTGAAAAGTACTTTTTTTGTGCTGCAATCCAATACTTCTGTGGTTCTTTAAAAAGGCGATAAAATTTAGAAAAGCTTCACTTAAAAAGACAGGAAACAGGAATGAACTTCCACACACACCCCTTTGAGCTGGGATTGTAAAGGATGCTATCAAAGACTTTTGAAACTTTTCCTTAATGAGATCACCTTGGTTAATTTTCAGATAAGACACTCGGGGAATACAAAGGAGTTTTTCCTCTTTTTTGATGACTCATATTCTTAAACTAGAGAAACCCATGCAGCTGCTTTTTCGTTGCTGAAGTAACTGTTAAATGATAGACTAGTAACTTTTGCAAACACTGCCTAATACTGAAAATAGGACTTGGTAGCAAATATGTATGCTTAAAATCAATATGTATTCTAATCAGTTTTAGTTTGTTTCTCAAACTGAATACAGTTTAGAATTACACGTATAAACTAACAGTTTTAATCTATAAATGAAAATAATTTTTGACCATTTGTTTCTTGCACAAATCAGCCAATTCGCATTCATTTTTTAATAAAAACTGAGTAACAGTTTATCTTTATATATTAAACAAATTCCCTTGCATTCCCTCACATTTAAATAGTCTCCTTCAGTTTAAAAAAAACTTTTTATTGATTAGATTTTTATTGTATTGCAACGTATTTTGCATCTTTCAGATGGCAGTATCAGTGCAGAATTCTACAGAGCAAGTGAATTATAAGAAACATACTGAAAGGTTGTTGACCTAAGCTAACATTCCATTACTAAAAGAAAATGAAAGAGAATTTACGAAACTGTATCGTTGTGAGTATTGCAAATGTACAGAGAGGCAGAGATGGGCAATGACTTTCCTCAGAGACTGAGAGACAAGGAAACAGAATTTTTCTAGACAATATTTCAGTCAGAGCCATCTTTTCAGACACTACAATTCTGACATATACACTGGTTATCATAAATTAAGGAAAAACCACAAAAATCACGATTACTGAAAACATTACACGCAGAATTTTATGAAACTTACCCACAATATACAACACATAGTAAGGTATCAAATAACATAAAAAGAAATTACTAGTCAATTATGATAGTATAGAAATTAGCACATGTATAAAATAAACAAATCAAACATGTCATTTTGCTATAGGAAAAGTACCTTCAATATGGAAAATGATCACCTCTAGAAGCAATACAGCACATACAGTGATGTGTGATGCTTTCAATTATGCGATCTATCAGTTCCATAGGAAGCTAGAGCTATTGCTCTTGCAAAGCAGTTGCAAACGCAGCAAGGGTCTGAGGAGGCAAATTGTGAGCAGCTAGATGTCTCCCTAAAGCAGCCCAAACGCGCTCGACATGGATTCAAGTCCGAGGATAGAGCTGGCCACTCCATGCGTATAATTGTTTCCTGTTGAAGATAATCATCTACGATGCAATCATTGTGGGGTCTTACGTTGTCATCCTGTAACAGGAAAGCATCACCTATTGTCCCGCCATATGGGCACACATAAGAATCAAGGATGTCAAACCTGAGCATTCACGGTTCCCCTTGGAAAGACATGGAGGTCTGTGCGCCCACCCAAAGAGATGCTACCCCAAACACAGACATTGTCTCTTCCATATGCATCTCTTTCACGGATGTTTGACAGATGATAATGGGTTCCAGGTTGTCTCCATATCAAAAAATGCCTATTATCGCTTTCCAGACTAAACCTGGACTCATCCGTAAAGAAAACAACCCTCCACTGATCAGGCATCCAGTGGGCATGTAGTGCTCACTGCAAACGGTCCCTCTTATAGTGTGGCGTGAGCGGCACGCAAATGGCTGGTTGCCTCACATACAGACCACCGTCGTGAAGCCTTCTACGCACAGTTAATGTTGTCACCAACCTTCCGGTTGCTGCAGGAAGGGAGGATCTAAGAAGAATCGGAGTAGCGATTCTATTCCTAATGTCAAATATAGGTCATCGGCACTCATCGAAGTTGGCCGTCCTTGGCTGAACCTCCTAGATGCCAAAATCTGTGTTTTGAAATCGCCTCCAAAGTCTATAAACCACAGAAGGGCTCACATTTAGCCATCTGGCCACTTCTGTTTGACTTTGTCCTGCCTCTAGTCTCCCAATGGCTCTCCATCGTAGTTCTGCAGGAAAATGATGCCTGGAGGTCATTGTTAAGAATTGGCTATCTCAGATTTCTGATGTCACTATCACAGAGAAATATGTGGACTTGCTCTCAAACATGGACTTTTATGCTCCTTGCAGACGACATATTCCGAATGCATCGCCACTAATTTGCATATTGCAGTTTTACTCAGCTAATTTTACTGGGCAACACATTCAAATTTTTCATGGATTCGCTTATATTTGAGGGGAGTTATCGCTATTTTTTTTTTAATTTACTGCTCTTTTTTTTTTTTTTTTTTT
>KK122029.1:364558-398617 GCA_000611955.2 Stegodyphus mimosarum | reverse complement strand
TTTTTTTTTTTTTTTTTTTTTAAGATTCTTTTTTTTATGTGAAGATGGGTGCCGGAAGGCCCAATTTAAGATGGCCGCTACACAAAACTAAAATAAGAAGTCAAAGGATTGCACAAACTCGGTGTCCATGTACACATTGATCTATTTTCACTCAAAAAAAAAAATCCCAGAATTGCACAATCTAGGCATTGTACACTGCCTTAACTTTGTCCACGTACACATCAATTTATTTTCACTTACAAAAAATCAGGAAGCTAAAACAAAGTTAAAACTATCATGGTAACCAGAAATGGGGTTTCATCGCCAAAACTGAACAAAATTTGTTGCTAATCGAAGGGGAACCCAATTATACACTAAAGCCCACTTAATTTTCCAGCTAAATAGGCCAACCATAATTCACCAAAGAAACACTTTTGCATTTGAAATTTTGAATCACACAGAAAATCTGAATTTCTAACTGAAGTTCAAAAAGACAATTTAAAATTTTGCCTGTGGATAATCACATTACTTTGGAATGTAAGAAAAGCATTTCATGTTCATTGCCCATCTCTTGGCAGTTCTTAGGCTTACCAGGTAACTAGCTTCCAGAGCTTTTTCACTTCAAGTAACAAAGCATTTCATTATTTACTTACTATTTTTTAACTGCGATAATTTCCTCTTAAAATGTTCTTCAGATTCATCCTTTAAATTGGGATGTTTAGTTTCAAGACGTCTTTTAAGAAATGTAAACATTGAGGTTGAGGGTCCATTTCATCGTCATTCCAAGTAAACCCAAATGATAAATAACTTTCACTATATTTTCTATAAACAATTTTTCTTTTCTTTTCAATATCTTTAGTGCTAGTATATTGTTCTGTGTCCATCACCTGTGAATCATCACTTTTCTGTTTGGTCAATTCTAGCCATTTTTCCATTTTGAAAAATCTAGGTTTGTTTTATTATTTTTTCACAAACATTTAAATGCCCAATATATTACGAGTTCTTCAGAAGCAAACAATATTCTCAAATTGTGTAGAAAGGTAAAGAATACTGTTGGCGCATTCTACGCCAACGAATCACACCAAGTAGATATTTGTACATGATGTTTTTCTTAATAAAATAATTAAAAAACGAAGCAGTGAAGCTGGTCCATCGACATAAATAATCTTTAAGAGAATATAATTTAATCATCTTGGCTCCATCGTACTTGGAGCTTACTTCAGCGATATGGATACCTTAATAAAAAGCAAAGCATCCCTAAAGGGAAAATAACTAGATTTGAAACTTTCGTGCAAACTGCAAATAATGATGTGGATTTAGTTGAACTTAAAGTGAAACTAAAACACATTCAAGCTCTTCAAAAGAAAGTTGATGAGCTATGAAGTGTGTGCTATGCACAAAATTCTCATCAAATCTTGCAATAAGTTAAATTCTGCAAAAGCAGTAAATGTTACTAAAAGTAATTTAGATGAAAATTTTCAAATCAAAACTAAAATTCCACCATTAATTTGCCTGAATTTTCAGGAAAATATGAAGAATTTAGTTCATTTAAAACTCAATTTGATGTAATTACAAATAATGTTCAGCTAAGTCATTCGCAGAAATTGTATTATCTGAGATCTTATCTTACTAATGATGCTAAGTATTTAGCAAGTAACTTTGATGATTTTGAATCTTTGTACAATGCTTTGGAATCTCGCTATTATAATGAACGTCTGACTGTTGACATTCATGTGCAGAATATTTTAAATTTTGAAAAGATTCAATCTGAAAATGCAAAAGATATTAGAAGTATGATTGATTGTATACAAAAAAATTTGCGTGCTTTGAAAGTGCTATAATATGAACCGAACAAGTTATGTGATGTTTTTCTAATACACATTCTTCTTCAAAAACTAGGTAAAGGGTCTAGAAAGAATTTTGAATTATCTCACAAATCAAAAGTTGTTCCAACCTTTGAGGAGTTTATTAAATTTTTAAAACAGCGTGAATCAGTTTTGTTATTTATAAATAGAAATATTACAATGCGAAGTAAGATTTAATATAAACAAGAATTCTACCCTTTCCCATAAATCAAAAGTTCTTTTGATGGATGAAAATAAAAATAAAAGTACAATAAATTAATATGTATGGATAATGAATGTCATTTGAAGACTCTTTGTCGCATGGTGACACTGCTTAGACAAAACAAAAGTTTCCAAAAATAATCAACTCACGGTGAAGAAAGGATTCCAGTCCAGATTTCGTCTTCCTATTTGTGTACGAAACGCACGTAAAAGAAGTTCAAAAAATATTTCTTCATCAATGCTGCACCAATTTGTTAATTCACCTGTTGGGAAAAACTTCCTCATGGATACAGTCCTTCTGCATGCAAGGAGGTCCAACTTAACATGAATGTCCACCAACATTTCGATGATGTTCTCAACAAAGATAAGTGCAAGCCGCAGTAATCTGTAAGTGAAAGCCCACCGAATTCTCAATGATGTTCTCACTGAAGATAAGTGCAACTCGCAGCAATGTGCAGGTGAATGACGTTTTTTTCCTAATTTTTTTTTATCAGTAATCTGGAACTACAGCGTGAGCTTTAAATCACATTTTTCCTCAAGGAAAAACCATCAGTGAGAATTGGACATAGCCGCAGACCTCCAAAAGATTCGCCGGCGACGATACGATGGGAGACCGCATCGTTCCCAGGCCAATTCTCACCCCGAAAATTCGCCTGTAACCGCAGCTGTACCAACGGATGCCCCGGGGAAAGGGGGCACCACCGGGCTCTCTCTCTCTCTCCTCAAAAAAGACTCGAAACTAAGACAAATCTTCAAAATCCCGCCTTCGGCCTGGGAGCGACCAAATTTAAAACCTCACGAAGCTCAAAATGTGGACCGCATCTATATTTACTATTGGTTAAAAAAAATCCATAAAATTAAAATTCACCAATGCTACACAAAACAGTAACCCTCTCTAACCACTAGGAACAGACCAATAAATACTAACCAAAATTCTAAGAAAATCAGTCCTATCTTTTCAAGTGACAAGCCTCTATTTTTCAAGATCACACCAAGGGAAATGTTTACACCGTAAATCAGTTAATTTAATGACGCTTCAGACAAATCCTAAATTTTTGCACTCCCATAATTCTATCAAGAATCGGTGCCGCTAAGCTGATTGCCTGGGAACGAGAAAAACACATGTTCGCCCCCGCAAGATAAGGGGACGAAAAAATGCAGCTGGCCGCCAACCCTTGACTCCGAAATTCTCCGCCCGTGAGAACGCAAAACCTGACTATTGCTGTACAAGCTTGTCTGCTAACTTAAAGAAATTTTACCCAAATCAAAAGAAATAATTTAGGAACAGTATAAATTTAAAAATTACAACTCAAACATGAACATTAAAATTTCACTATTCACTGTAAAATAATAAAATTAATAAGCACTGTAAAATAATATTTAATAAATCTACACAACAATTTTGAGTTACATCAACAGTACCGTGAAATTATTTCTGATTATTTAAAAGACATAATCAGCATCATAAATCCTGATACACCAAAAAATTCTTTAAATAGACCTATATATTATTTGCCTTATCAGGCTGTGCGGAAAGAAAGTAGTTTAACGTCGAAACGTCAAATGTGGGCAGCCATCAAAATAATAAACTTTCTTTAAACTACTGCTTTTGGTCAGAGGTTAACTTAAATCCAAATATTTTGCACTTACTACTTAATTTCAGACTGAACAAAATTCCATTTTTTCAGATGTTAAACAAGTTTTTCTGCAGATTTGTCTCTCCAATGAGCATAAGGATGCAGTTCGTTTTTTTTTTTTTTTTTTTTTTTTTTTTTTTTGTTTTTTTTTTTGGAGTAATGATGATTCATGTGTTGATGAAAGGCCTAATTCACAGACTTACCGTTTCAATCAAGTAAATTTCGGAGTCAGTTCGAGCCCATTCCTGTTAGCAGCTACTATTAGACATCATACTGAAAAATATAAGGAAGATTTTCCCAAAAACTTGAAATTTTAGACAAACTTTTTTATTTTGATAATCTCATTTCTGAAAATGAGGACTTTCAAGAAAGTATAGTATCCAGAAATGCCAAGAAAATTTAAGAAGATGCTGGAATGTTCCTTGGGTAGTGGATTGGCAATAATGCTGAATGAATGGTGCAATGGAGGAACAAAGAATTTGATACCTATCCTGTAGATTCTACTCTCAGCTTGGGTGCATACGAAACTAAAATTTTGGGACTTTCGTGGAAGACACATGAAGATTATTTGACTATGGACACTAGAAATCTTTTGGAATTTCCTTCTATGGATAAAAAAACGAAACGTTTCTTACTTCAAGCAATAGGGAAGATATCTGATCCTTTAGGATTAATTTTGCCTTTCAACATTCGAGTTAAATGCCTCATCCAAGATCTCTGGAATGAGAAAATTCAGTGGGATGAATCTTTACCAAAGAAATTGAAAAGGAATGGATTAAGTGATGTGCTGAACTTCATCACTTAGAAAATTTGAAAATACCTAGGCTGGTTAATGATTCTCTTTCACAAGAAGATACTGTTGAGATACACAGTTTTTGCAATACAAGTAAAAAGGCATATGGCACTGCCATATATTTGAAGATAAAGACTCTCAATGGAATATCGGTGAAACTCCTAACTTCAAAAAGTCAGGTGGCTCCATTAAACGGTGTAACCTTGCCAAGATTAGAACTGTTGGGTGCTCATCTTAGTTCTACAATAAAGAGAATCGTGAATCTGAAAAGATTTTCTATTGAATGTCATTGGACAGATTCCAAGGTTGTACTCTTTTGGATAAAGGGTGCAAAAACCTGATGGAAGCTGTTTGTGGCAAACTGAGTCAACAAAATCTCCAGCCTAACAGATCCCAACTCTTGGCATCGCTGTGCAGGTAAAGAAAATCCGGCAGATCTCTAGCGTGGAATGAGCACTGATTCCTTGGTAATAGATTCCAGATGGTGGACAGGTCCAGAATTCTTGATGGAGCCTGAAATTTGCAAGAACTTGCAACCATTTGTTCCTGAGGTTGAAACCATCGACCAAGTCGAAAAAGAAACTTTACGGCGAGAAAGGAAAATTCCTTCTGAAGATGAGACTTGTAAAGAGACTGCCCTGCTAAATGACAGCTCTCAACATTCTATTGTGGATGACCTCTTAGAACTTTCAAACAATTATTATAAAATTAACCATGTTTTGTGTTATATTTTCAAGTTTATTTTGAATTGCAGGTATAAGGTAAAAAAAACTGGACCACTGTCAGTGAAGGAGGTAAGAGAAGCTGAAGAAGTGTTGATTGAACATGAACAACAAGCTTTGTTTGAAGGAAGAAAACCATCAAGTAATATTTCGAATTTATTTCCATTTTTTGATGACAAAGGAATAGTATGTGTAGGAGGAAGGTTGAAGAATGCTTCACTGCCATATTCTCAAAGACATCCTCCTGTTTTGCCTAAGGCCTCAAAATTAAGTAAAATTTATTTTGGAAGCTTGTACAGGAAATTATTTCATGTTGGACCACAAAGTCTGCTGAATGCTGTGCGCTTAAAATTTTGGCCTTTATGTGGCCGTAATCTCACACATAAAACAGTACATCAATGTATAACGTGCTTTAAATGTAAGTCCATTCTTTGCAAATTATAGGTAATTTGCCTTGCGAAAGAGTTAATATTTCACCTCCATTTGCTATTACAGGTATAGATTTATGTGGACCTTATTTAGTGATATTTAAAAATTGATGTAAAGGTACTCTTAATAAATTGTATATTTGCATTTTTGTATGTTTTGCAACAAAGGCCATCCATCTTGAGACATTAGCAGATTTGACTTCCGATGCTTTAATTGCAACACTTAAAAGTTTTATACGTAGACGCGGCAAATGTTTCAAAATTTATACAGACAATGCTACTCGCTTTGTTGGATAGAATTGAAAATTGAAAAAATTTTATAAGCTCATTAATTTCCCAGACAAAGAATTAGCTAATTATTTTTCATTATTAAGAAAATATAGATTAGAATTTTATTCCACCCAAATCACCTCACTTCGGTGGACTTTGGGAAGCTGGGATAAATCGGTGAAGTACCATCTTAAATGCATGATTGGCAATTTTCATTTCACTTACGAAGAATTAGAAATGATTGTCATTCAAATAGAAGGAATATTAAATTCGCGACCACTTATTCCTCTTGCTGATGATTCAGAAAGTTTCAAAGTTCTGGCACCAGGCCATTTCCTGATAGGGCGAGCTATAACAGCTATTTCTGAGCTGTTTTTGATGGATTTAAGGGAAAACCGCGTAAGTCATTGGCAAAAAAACACAAAAACTGCACAACTTATTTGGAAAAAATGGAAATCTGATTACTTAAATGTTTTACAAGCTAGATCAAAATAGATGGTTGAAAAAAAAATGATCTAATGATTGGCCAAATGGCTTTGATTAAAGAAGATTTTCTGCCAGTTAGCAATTGGCTTTTAGGGCGAATAACATCATTGTACCATGATTCTGATGGAAAAGTCCGTGTTGTGAAAGTTCGTACCAAAACAGAGGACTTTTAAAGAGCAATTAATAAAATAGCTGTATAGCCTACTGAAATTTATTAAATTGTATATTATGTTACTCAATTATTATTAATTATATTGCAAATTATTTTTCTTAATAATTTTGTATTCTTGTTTACAAGATTCGATGTTTTGTTTACTATTTTGTATTTTTCTATATATATTTTTATATTTGTTTACATGAATAACTGAAATTTTAATAGTGATATTTCATAATTAAACTTATTTTAAGTTCTTGAATGTGAACATAGCAAGAGTGGGTGGGATGTTGACGCATTCTACGCCAACGAATCTTGCCAATGGATCGCCTCCTACGATTGAGACAGAGTTAAAAAAGAAATCTAACCGGTCTCACATGAACAATTACTGTAAACTGAAGCTCACAATTAAATTGTATTTTGCTTCACTGTAGATATTTGTACATGATGTTTTTCTTAATAAAATAATTAAAAAACGAAGCAGTGAAGCTGATCCATCGATATAAATAATCTTTAAGAGAATATAATTTAATGAAATACAAAGTAACAAGAAGACAAAATACCTACGGATACCAAAATACCTAATAAATAATATACTAATAGCAAATCTATGTAAAAAAAATATATTCTAAACGAAAACAGAGGAATATGAACTGGGACATGGTGGTGACATAAAGTGTAGAGGTGCTAATAAATCGATCAACTCCCCAAAGAATTAATGAGATACTCTTATAATTTTATAGGAACTTACTTTTATTTCCCATTAAATACAACATCCATTTCTATTACTCCTTTTAAAAAACATCATATATGACAAATTTTACTATGTCTAGCAGTTAAAAAAAAATTTGTGAAAATAAAAATGGATTACTTAGCTACAGTCTATGAGTGGCTACTAACCTTGAACAAAGCTCAGATTACATAAATTTAAGAGTATTAGAGAAAAAACTTAAACAGGATGTTGGGGTATTTCATTTTTGAATAGTTAAAAATACTTTCTTTCTTTGCATACAATTTATTTTTCTCTTGCATACCACCAGTTGAGAATCACTGATTTATGTTTTCTATTTTGTAAAAACTCTGACAAAACCCAACCCATAACCATGTATCATTTTAATAGACACTGTTTTGACAACGTTTGTTCTCCTAAAATTTTGGTTCCAACAATTAAAGCTCATATTAATGCTTACAAGAACACACACCCTCTCACATATGAAATGCTGAATAGTTATGTGGATGATCTTTTTCATGGAAGTCCCACTTCAGGAAGCTTATGAGTTATTTTCTGACACTGTTTTGATTTTAAAGGATGCAAACATGAATATGAGAAAATTTGACACTGATTCTAAAGAACTGAAAGATTTATGGAAGAATTCTAATTCATTAGCCGAAGTAAATGAGAATTCTGATTCACATTTAAAAGTATTAGGACTCAGTAGGAATAATATTGAAGACACATTAAATCTAGACTTAAGATCATTGTTATCCACATTGGATGTTAATGAATGTACTGCACACAGCCGCAAAAATCTTTGATCCATCTGGACCTCTCTCTCCATTTCTAGTTTGAGTGAAGTGTTTTTTAAAAGAATTGTGGCAGTTTGCTGTAGAATGGCATGAGGTATTTTCGGAGAAATCAAAGAAAAATGGCATGCATGGTGTTATGCTTAAGCCCATTTTTAGATTATAAAGATGTATTGCGAGTAACAGGAAGGCATGAAAAGAAAACTCCTTTACCTACGTAATGAAAAACATCCTATTATACTACTATCAAAATCTAAAGTCACTGAATTACTGATTCGGGAATCCCATGACAAAGTATTTCATTGCAGTGTATCTCACGTGCTGGTGCAGAAAAATACCGAATATCAAAAGCAAGACATGTTATAAAATCCTTTCTAAGCAAATGTGTTATTTGCAAAAGATTCAACATCTCTCCAGGAGACCAGATGGTTGCTCCATTACCGAGTCTCAGAGTGAAACAATCAGACTCATTTACAGTTATTGGAGTCAATTATGCTGGGCAGTTACTTGTGAATGATAGTAAAAATAAATAATATATTCTATTGATAACCTGCACTGTTACAAGAAGTGTTCATCTGGAACTAGTTAGTAATATGATGGCAGACGCTTTTTGCTTGCCTTTTGACATTTTGTAATCTTGAAGAGGCTTGTGTTCTGTGATCTTTTCTGATAATGCACATACTTTCAAACATGCTGAGCTTGAGCTAAAACAAATATGGTCAGTAATAAATTATTCAGAAGTAAAAATTTTTTATCGAATTAAGTGGAAGTACATCATGGAAACAGCAGCCTGGTGGGGAGGCTTTAAAGAACATACATTGCGTTCCGTGAAAGTCACTCTGTGGAAGATCACTGGAAGTCATCCCTGACTATTGAGCAGTTGCACACTGTTCTTATCGAAATTGAAAGGATTATTAAGTCTCAGCCAATTTCCTATATTGGAAGTGACTTAGATGAACCACATACCTTAACTTTAGAATATTTCCTTTTAGGAAAAAGAATATCATTGTTGCCTTCTGTGAGACTTCACCTTGATTAAAATTTTTCTTCCAAGAAGTCCTTGCTAAAGGCCTATACTTATCACAAAAAATTAATGAATTCCTTTTGGTCCAGGCGGAAAAAAGATTATTTGTTGAATTTAGGATCTGCCCATTAGAGCTTGGTTAAGAATAATATTCCCGAATTTAAATTAATGAAACAGTTTTAGTTAAGGAGGATCATTTACCCCGAAATTTTTGGAGCTTGAGGAGAATCCTTAAGTTATTTCCTGGAGGAGATGGCAAAGTGCTAGCAAGGTGAAAAGTGAGCTATCAGTTATTAGAAATCCTGTACAGCTTTTGTACAATTTAAAACTTCAAAACTAAAGTTTTATGTTCTGTGTTAATTTAAAAATATGTATTGTGAGTATATCTCCTTTAATTTTCTTTTTTTATTTAGATAATATTATATTTAAATTGCTTGATGTTCCATTTAAATTCGCAGTTTTTTATAGATAAGATTTATTTTTTTTCCTTTGGAACTCAAGCGTTTTTGTAGTAGGAATCTATACTGCTTATACAGAAGCCTGATGAACCCCTGTGACTCATGGGGGGAGGGGCAAGTTGTTGAAAAAAAAATGATCATGTGATCTTGAGTGGCGGTGCATTTGCCATCATCTGATATTTTTTTTTTCTGGCATGCCTAGCAAATTATGTTAAAATTTTTAGAATTCTGAATGCAATGTATATATTTTTTGCTTACAAGGTTTCGTTTTTCCTTTTTTTCTCAGATTACCTGATTAATTATACTTGGTTTATAATTCAGTATAATATATGTTTATGTATGAGATGTGTTATGGATTAGAATTAGAAAAACTTGGACAATGTGGTCTTCACACGAGAATCAGACAGTTGGAGTTAAAAAAGAAATCTAACCAGTCTGAAAGCTAATTTTAAATTCATCTTACACATGGAGTTTTCAAATCTGGCAGAAATTTACAGCAAAATGAGCACAGATTTGCTTAATTTTAAAAATATATAGTAAATAATTTCCACAGGATTTTTAAACATTAATTTAAACTGTACATGTCATATACATATAGGCTACAAAACTATTATAAATAAATGACACTTAACACATTAATTTTTACTCACCTTCAAGAAAGTACTAGAATCTGTATAAGTTCTAACTTCAGATACATCATCATTTTCCACAGGAACATTCTGCTTATAAATATTTGATGTTATATATTTAGGAAAAAAGAAGATATTTCATTACACATATATAACATTGTTTTAATTCAAAGAATACTATTTTGCTTGCAAAAAAAGAATTCGTGTAATTTTTTAAATTCAGCTCAGATACTTTATATCATAAAGCAAATATTTAAATAATATTATTTAAACTATATTTTCATATACTCAAAATTTCACCAAGAAAAAATAAAAGATTTCATGTTAATCCTCATCCTTTCTCTTGAAAGACATTAATATTTCTTAACATCAAAATAAATACAAGGCTTTTATTGAAAATTAAATGATAATTAATAGACTAAAAGGAGAAAAATAATTTGTCATACAGCTTAATGGGAATAATGGATTAAATAATTCTACTCACAGAATTCATCTAGAATTTAATTTCATGAATAATGAAAGCATGTGGTCCCAATAGTAAATATAAAAAGATAATGGCTTTTATAATCATATTTTATTTTCTGTTTTTAGTCTCAATTACATATTTTCAATGACGAAATTTTTAGCCGCTATTAAAATATAAGCAATAAATTATAAGACTATTAAATAAATAAAAAAACTGGATGCAATTTAAAGAACCAAGGAATCACTTTGGATATTCAGTTTTGTAAACTGGATGTAAGAACAATGTTACAATAAGCATTTTACTTCAAGTTAAAATGAAATATATATATATATACACATATATATATATCACCAATGTGTTATTAAATACACTAAGATCACAAGCTTTTTCACTAAGTGCATCAAGATGGCAAACTCAAAAGCAATTTTTTCATGAAAAACATTTTTTTTTCCTCCAATCTGTTTCAAATTGCAACATGCTTTTCTTTAAAAAAAAATGTTCAATTTTTTTTTAATCACTCTTGTTTTAAAAGAGGGTGAAAAGCTGTTTTATAATATTGTATTTATAATCTGTAACAAATTCAAAACTTTACATCCTATATATTATTAGATGGTAAAATTTTAAAATTAAAAACATAAAATAACTAAAAATGCAGCAATTTTCAAAATTTAACCAACTATTCAGAAATTATGTTACCATTTTCATAGAAGTTTCGCTGAAAAGATTTATTCGCTGTCTATTCAATGGCCTAAACAGTAAAATTCTGATATGGTTAATTTGTTTGTTAAAAGCAAATATGTGTAAAAAATTGTGTAAACATCAAATTAAAAAAAATCTAAATCAATTTTGAAAAAAATAAATATTTCATTAAACTGAATTTTCATTGATTAACAACATACATACAAAATCTGAACTCAACAGCTTATCAGGCAGTAGGTTAAAAATTGAAAAAAATTCCCCTCACAGACAATTAGCACGATTCATGGAATTCACACCTATCATATTTAATCAAGAAAAACCTATTAAATACAGAAATAATATTAAACCTTACCAAAGAAGTAGGTATCTGTTTTGTTTCTTCATCATCTTCTTCCTTTACATGTTTTGAACATATTACAACTTCAGGCTCACTAAAAATTATATAAAAAACTTATTTTTTTAGCATAACATAAAACAGATCCATGATCTTACCAATTTTAAATTTATGAAACACTAAATTTATTTTTAAAAGTTAGTAGCCTTTCTTTAATGATATTCATATTTATGAACTTTCTTGCAGCTCACACGAAACAGTACTTAGAATCAACTGCATGTATAGTTATACTGCCAACATCTACTGATGTCCTTTTGTAAAGAAACATATTTATTTTTTACATCAACAATTAAACAAGTCCCCCCCAGTAGGTACCATTTAACAATCACATTCAAAATCACATCAAGCAAATTCTTATTATTCTCAGATTTTCTTTGTCGCCTACGAAATTTGCTACATAAGACAAGAGACTTCAATTAAACAAATTCCAAGTTCTTGCTGGCAACTTCGTTAATATCGCATTTCCTTCACATACTTTTAATTGTATAAAAACGTGTTGCATGTGAATAGGAATACCTGTGAATGTTTGGCAAATAGTCTATGCCTGGAAATAGTGGATTGCTTCTGCTTCATTTCTGCACAAATCACATAATGTAAAATGCAGTAAAAATTATTCTTATATTAGAAAAGGAAAACAGAAAAAAAGTCTGCAGTGCAGATGCACTTAGCTGATCAATGTTTATTAATATTTAACAATATTAAGTACTGTTTTACCTGACACATTGTGTACAGTGAAGTTTTTGATTAATTTTGTGAGTTACTTTATTTTGTTAACTTTATTGCTCACTGTTGCGCAAAGTTTGAGTTATGCTGTAAAATAAAGGAGTAAAATAATTCACGTACCTTCATTTAATTTTTATTTAATATTATTCATTAACTAGTTAATTTCATTTAATCTTTGTTTAATCTTATTGTAGAGCCTCAACTTTAAATTTCGATTTATTCTCTACTTTTTAATTATTCCATTCTCATTCAGATGCAATTCATACCATAGTGATTTTCATGTGTTAGCTTATTCGATCCATTACAGAATTGGAGGCTTAGTACGAGATGAACAAACACTTTTACTAGCATTTTTAATGGAAAAAGTTTGCCTGAAAAGGTAATTCAAAGAAGATATGGGCTTCATGAATCAGTCTGAAACTGATACTGAACCCTGATTGATATAGTGTTTAAAGAAGCTTGGTGCCATATCTTTGGGACCAGGTTTGGATCTCAAAGAATGCTTACATGTTTGCAAGGACCATGCCAACAACAACTTTAATCTTGTGTTCAATACTCATAATCACATTAGTAAAAATTGCCAAATTTTCAAACTGTATCAAATTCTGACTACCATGCTTCCAACAATCCTTAAGCAATTTCACCATTCTCATATTATTTTTGTTGTATTCCCAAGTTCTAACTGTTTTTACAGATAAATCATGATAATTTTTGTCTTTGGTTCAATTTTAAAATATCACTTGTTAAACCACAAATACAGTATTTTTGCAACAAAATCACTGAAGGGAACAATAATGTGATGAGTTTGGTAGATAACCAGTGAACAGTAATGAGTTTGTGCAATTCTGTAATGTTTTTTAAGCAAAAACAGATTATTGTCAGACAAATTATAGGGTTTTATTTGTTTTTGCTAATAGTTACTTTAATTTGTGAGACTTCCCTGATTTCTCTTATTCCCCTCATGTTTCCTCGCTAAGATGTAAATGAGCTGGGGTGAATGAGAATATTTAAACTATTGCAGCAAACAGATTAACAGACGCATTGCTATTTTCTTCCAACTGTTACGTTGACTATGCATTCTTGCCACCAAGTTATTATTCTGCCAGTTGTAGGTTCTGAGTCAACTTGTTAGCTTAAATTAAATTGTGTAGTCCCACACTACTCTTTAAATCTAGTGTTACACTATCCATTAAGTTCTCACCACAAGTGGTCGGTGTTTGTAAGTATGTAAGTCCATGCTGTCTGTAAATTATATTTGTTCAATAAAAAGGGTCTTTTATACACTTCCCCTGGTTGTGTTCATTTTCAATCCTGTGCGAAAATTTACAACTTAGGTAGATCTAGTTACACTTTATGATAGCTAAAAAGACAAGATTTTACACAGTGACATGAATCACACCATAAAAAAAAAAAAAAATTCTACCATCTCTTAGCTTCTCAAAAGAAAAAAAAAAATCATTAAAAAACTCAATGCTACCAGTCAGATTCATATTTAATGAAATGTATGTGGTGTTCACTTCTTAGAGAAGTAGGCTGTCTTGCTGTTACTTTAAATGCCATTAGGGACTTTAGGCCACTGAAATAAATGATGCAAGTTTTAATGAACTTGTTTCTCCGATTATCTGAAAATTCATAATCAGTTAAGTTTTTTGTATCTATATTTATAACATGTACCTTTTAATTATCTAACTAAATTTAAAAAGTGATCTGTTTCTCCAAAGTTCTACCAGAATGAATGGCACAAGTATGGCAAATTCTCCACAAACTTTCCTGATCATCAGGAAAATACATAAATGCCTACGTATGAATATTATTTTGAAATAGTTATATTTTTTTAGTTAAAAATATCTAGTACAGAGGCTGTTCGCACATTTTTTAGACTATGTATATTGTATTCACAAAACTAAATTACATAAAATTCTTGTGTTTTAAATGTTCTATTTGACATCCCTTATTCTGAACTATCTTTCGGCACCGCAATTTCCAGGATAATAATGCCTTTTGAAGTGTCAGAAGATGTATTCTATCTCATTCCTCCCGAACAGCTTTCCAGAGTCCTATTAGGGTTTGGGGACAACGTTTGGATAATACAGTTTTTAAAAGTCCGAAAACACAAAAATTCATAAGTGACACATCGGGAGATTTAGTAGGGATATCAGTGAAGGGTATGGCCTTGATACCAGTTTTTTGTTCCATTTCTTTTAGGAAATTTACAGTGGATTTTGATGTGTGACTGCTAGCTTTGTCCTGATGGAGTCTCACAGACTGATGGCACTGTGGGTAAAGCGATGGTATTTCATTCAGAAAAATTGGCGATAAAATATGTTCCTGATAGTATTTGGAGTTCCCGATAGTATCATAAAGTCCATTGGAGTTCCTGATAGTATGATAGTATTTGGAGTTCCTGATATTGTTCCTGATAGTATCTTAACTTTTTTTTGCACTCTCTTTATTTTTAACTTGCCGTTATAAGAAAAACCAGCAGCAATCATGAATACCTTAGAAAAACTTTCTCTCGATTCTTTGAACCATATACTTAAATTTTTTTCTCCCTTTTTATGATAATAAATGGCTCTCTTTTTGTTACAATCATTTAAATACACCCATGCTTCATCTATTGTGACAACTGTTTTCCATTTTTCTTTGGATAAGTGTTTCTCATACAGAATTCTGCAGCGTGTCCTGCGTTGAGTGATATGCTTTGGAAGAAGACGATGCACATTGCGTTTTTTCACTTTCTTAAGATTTAAATCAACGTTTAACATTTTGTTTACAGTGGACACAGAGCATTTTAATGGTTTTGCAACTGTCCTTTGACTAGAGGGATTTTCTTTTAATATTAAACAACGTACCTTTGCAATAGTTGAAGATGTCCGTTTTTTCCTTGGATACTTGTTTGGAATTTTTGTCCCACTTGAGGCTCCAATTTGATGTTTTTTTCCTTTCTTGTTGATGATATTACCTATCGATGCTTTAGATATCACAAAACCATCTCTCACATCTCCATGACTCTCACATCGTTTTTGGATAACAGAGTATGCATATTTCTCTTCGGAAAGAGCGCAAATGTAGCCTTCGAACCACTGCTTTGTTAAATTCGCCATTTTGAATAAAAACAAAACTTTCAAGCCACAGAAGTTAATTTTGACTTTTAAAAACATAGTAAAATTGCAATTACTTCTTTTGCAGCAAACGATTTTTTATTACCACATACCAAAATCGTCTAAAAAATATGTGAACAGCCTCTGTACAATGTTAAAAAAGTATTTGCTAAACAAATTTTGCCTGGCCAGAGATATCAACATCTTAAATTGGACCTCATATACATGGATGCTGATCATCCTAGATACAGACTGTAATTTTATAACTTCCTTATAAGTAAGCAATAATAATAATAATAACAATGAAAATGTACCATATTTCTTCAGAATTAACTCTTTACGTAGAAAAATTACCTCTTCCGTTTCTTTGTTGGGCTTGTATTTCTGTCATCTTGATTACCAAGGACTGTGCTCAAGTTTTCGGTACTTCCAGCACCAAGCTATAAAAATTAATATTTTTTTAAATTACTAGTATATTAATAATGCTTGCATATAACAATTATATACCTCAAAACTGCATTTTGGTACTAAATTAAAAACTTCATGCTATCCTGCTATCCACCTCAATGAAGCTTATTGCAAATACAGCAATCTGTCTGTTAATTTCTATGATTTGAATTATTAGCTACATTCATTATTTATGATATTTTATAAAACAAATGGTACTTTTCCATTATGCACCTGCCACAATTTTTTGCGTGTGTTTATATTGCAATGCATTCTGACACTTTTTTTTTTTAAACCATAAAGAATTTCTAGGTATAAAAATAGTTTACAGATGGCAATACAGAAGGAGCGCCTGTAAAGTAACCAGACAATTTCATATAAATAAGGAAAAGATTACTAACCTTCAAATAAATTTATCTCCTTCCAAATAATCACCAAAGGAGCATACACAATTTTTCCAACATTTCTTCAGGTCATCGAAACATTGTTTACAAGTACTGGAACTAAACATTTACAAAACATGCATAACATTTAATATCTGAGATGTTAGGCATTTCAAATCTCTGTTGTTTGAGTAATACCAGCTACAACTCAACTCTGTTTAAGTTTTATGTTTAAAAATAAGCTCTATCGTTGTTCCTAAGAATAATTGCTTCTAAATTTTGGAAATATCTGTAATTAAAATGTTTTTCCATGTTAAATCCATAGTTATTTTCGAATCCTTTAAAATACTGGTGTCCACGACAGGATGAAAGGAAGCAAACAGCCTGAACAACAAGAATCTTTTTATGTGGACAACTGTATTATGAGTTTAGAAACTAAAGCAGAAAAATTTATTTCTGAAGCTAAGGAGCTGATGTCTTCAGCACAATTCGAACTATGAGGTTGGGTTACTTCTGAAAAAATTGTAGAAGACACATGACAAATTCGTTTCAATTCTAGGTCTCTCTTGGGACACTGAAATCGATGAACTTTTTTGTGGCAGTATGGTTGAAATTCGGATTACTAAAAGAGTTGTGTTATCAGCTGCCCAAGATTATTTTACCCTATTGGGATAATATGTCCCATTTCATTGATACCTAAAGTATTGCTTCAAAACATTTGGAAGAGGAAAATTAATTGGGACGATATACTTCCAATAGATATATCAAATAGATTTTTGCCTGGGTCAAGAAACTACCTTTACTGAAAGAATGTAAGATTCCATGGAGACTCATCTTAGCTCCATTTGAAGACTGCCGAATAAGTCTACATTGTTTCTGTGATGTCAGCAGATTTGCCTTCAAGAGGTTGTGATGTTAAGAATTTATTGAAATGCAAGTGGTGGGAAAGTCCAGAATGGTTATGGAAGTCGCAAGAATTTTGGTCACTAAGTGAAAAACAAGTCATTGATGAAAATCTGGTTTTTTGAAGAGAGAAAAATGATAGTCAGTAATGTGGAGCATGGATCAGCTAATTTCACTGACAATTTACTCTATTTCTTGAAATATACGAAGGTTCTTAGAATGTTTGCCTGGATATTTCGTTTCATTAAAAACTGCCAATGAAAAGAAAAACTTAAGAAAACTGAGCTGACTTATGAAGAAGTTCAATCAGCGGAAAACTGTTTGCTAAAATTAATTCAGCAAGAAAGTTTTGAAGGAAGAAAAATGAAAATCTTGAAGAATGTGCAAACATTCAGAGACGAAAATGAGATTATTCGACTCAGAACAAAGCTTCTCTTGGGATATGAAGAGGAAAATTTCAAGTGCCCCATATTGTTGCCCAGAAACCATGAGGTATCCATCGACTGGTAAGGCAAAAGCATTGTGAACTACAACATGTAGGACTACAACTGCAGTTTTTGAAGTTACAGGGATTGATCTCACAAGCCCTTTGTATTTGCGTTCAGGCAAAAAGACATGGGTTGTACTTTTTACCAGTGCCATTTATAGGGCTGTCCATCTTGAATTAGTCAATTCCCTGTCTACAGAAGTTTTTATTATGGCTTTAAGAAGATTCTTTGCCCGGAGAAGAAGAGTAAATATAATCTACACTGACAATGGTACAAACTTCATTGGTTCAAGCAATGGTCTAAAAAATTTAGACTGGGAGAAGCTCATGTTGTTTTCCACTATCAAGAAAATCAAATGGAATTTTAATCCTCCAACAGCCACCTGGTGGGGAGGATGGTGGGAGCGCATGATTAGAATGTTGAAAGAGATGCTAAGAAGAACTTTGAGCAGAAAAAGTCTTGACTATGAAGAGCTGGAAACTATTTTATGTGACTGTGAAGCTACAATAAACTTTAGGCCACTTACATATATTGAAGACAATTCGGAAGGTCTGAAGCCATCAACTCCCGCTTGTTACTTACAAAGTATTCCTAGCAGTGAAACAACTGATTTAAGACAAAATCGACAGTAAAAGCCTAAATATAAGATTGCGTTTTGTACAAAAATTAAGGCAGGATTTAAGAATGAGTATTTAGCAATGCTGATTCATAAAGGTAAGAGCCGGGAAGGATTTTTTAAGAGCTGGGGAGGTCGTTCTCCTAGAAACTGATGGCAAGCGTATCAACTGGCCTTTAGGAATCGTCATTGAAGTCTTTTCTGGAGCAGATGGGCACTCAAGAGTTAGCCAGAATGAGAACAGCTGATGGAGAGAAGTTGAGACCATTCCAGAGACTTTATCCATTAGAAGTCAACAGTTCGGAAAAGTTACCATTCATTGCCCAAGATGCTTGAAGGGACGAACGTGCCTCTACGCCTTGCAGCTAATAATTCAGATTCCAGTGAAGATGATGATCGGTTCATCACCCAGATGTTGTTACTAGAGCTGGTCGACGTGTTAAAATTCCCAATAGACTTCATTTATAACTTTTGTTACAATTTATAGGTATCCTACAAATTGCAAGGTGGGAAGATGCTTGAATAATACCAGCTACAACTCAACTCTGTTTAAGTTTTATGTTTAAAAATAAGCTCTATCGTTGTTTGTAAGAACAAGTGCTTCTAAATTTTGGAAATATCTGCAATTAAAGTGTTTTTTCATATTAAATCCATAGTTATTTTTGAATCCTTTAAAATCTGTCATTTCAAAGCCCTCTTAAACTTCAGAAAAGGAAAAAATCACGTATTAAATCAAGAGAATATGGTGGATGATTTATCATTGCAACTAAGTGCTTAACAAGATACTGTTGTACAGACTATACTGTATAGGACCTAGAATTATCATGGAAGAGAAACCATTGCCCATCAAAATGTTCCTTCCTACCTCGCCTTATCCTGTTTCTTAATTGAAAAAATACCTCTTTGTAAAAATACTGATTAGTCGGCTGATTTTGGGGAACAAATTCATGATGAATAAGTCCTCTATAATTTTTTTTTTTTTAAAATGCAATAAGCATCATCTTAGTCTTTAAATTTTGCATGTTTTGCTTTCTTTAATGGAAGAAGAAGATGGTCTTTTCCACTGTGCACTTTGTCTTTTTGTTTCCAGTGGTATAGATACCAGGTCTCATCTCCCTCTATGATACACAAATTGTCCTATCTCGCAGTAATAAGCAAATTTTCACAGCAAGCTCTTTCGTCTTCTTTTTGCTGTTCTCTCAAAACCAAAGGCACAAATCAAGCACAAACTTCCCTCATTTCCAATTAAAATTAATTAACAGCTTTCTTTGCTTATCCCAAACATATCTGAAAGTTGCTGAGTTGTTAGACGTCTATCAGCTTTTACAAAGGAATGAATTTTCTCCACATTTTTCTTTCTTTGAAGTTGAAGGGCACGTTATCTTTGGTTCATCTGCAATGCTTTCACGTGCTCATTCGAAGTAGTTGTATCATTCACACACTTGTGTTCTTGATAAAACAATGTATCATCATACACTGCTCTAATCATCTCTAATGTTTTGGTAGCAGATTTTCCTAATTTGTAAATTAAATTTAATGTTATAATATTGATCCAACTCAAAGAAAAATTTTTTGTAAATGTCTTCTCAGTAAATGAAATGCCTCCAGCGTTTTAATATGCAAACAACAAACAAGAATAGCATTGTCCCTCTTACTAAGAATATATTTATTCTTTCACTTTTTCTTTTATCATTTGATCTTTCAATTTGTCCAATTAGTTTACGGGCACACCTTGTACTACACACACAGATGGCACAATCAGTGAGTCTCAGTGTGCATTTGGGTTCTCTTTCACGTGCATCTCAAAGTATGATAAGTGCATAAAAAGGGAAAAGTACCAAAAGAATCATTAGATATAAATAAATACAATTTAATTTTAAATATTTTAAATCAGGTTAGTTTCCTTGCATACCAACTATAACTATTTCATTATCTACAATTTTTCCATTTTCTTCAAAAAAGTAATATGCATATTTTCAAAAACAAAATGAGCTTTTATAATTCTTATGTAAATTAACACATATGTATTTAATGAAGATCTATTAAAAAATAACCTAATTTAAGCATGCACATGAATATGTGCTATGTATAGTTATAAAGTATTTAAAACTTGCTTTTTCCACACTTCTAAGAAATAGGATTCTAACTCTGGAGCTCATTTCAAGATTTAACATCACTGAGTGAGGAAAACCGATAATTTCCTTTAAATCTCACCACACTGGATGGTTTTAATTGCATGGTATAATCTCAGATTTTTGTCACAGCTTTAAATTTTTCCAAAGTTACCTTATAAGAAAAAGTACAATGTGTAGAAATATTCTCCAATTTAAAAAGCAGCATTAGAATATGCAGGAGCAATAACACTAATTGTACACAATTTTTTTTTAATAGTTTAGTCTTAAAAAATCTCTGATATGTAAGAGCACATATAAAAAACAAAGACATAAAGTTTTATGGTGAATGACAATTTCACTAAATAGCTAAAATAAATAAATCTTTAACAATATATATAAAAATATTTTTAAATCGGAACGAAAAGAATAAAATTTCGTATTAAATATTTTGAAGTTTTATTCTTATTTCCCTATTACATTATAAACTGATGAAACACAAATTAAAGAAAATTAAAAAATTGTAATAAAAAATGTTCACTTAAAGGAGGAAAACTGTATAAAAAAACAGGAAATTTGTACGGAATAAAACCAAATAATAATAATAACAAAAGTTTAATCTCTTTTGTTTAAGGCTTCAAACATAACTTTCCAAGGGAAAAGTGTTTTGAAGCCTTAACCCAAGTTGATTAATGAGTGACAAAAACATGTTTCATTCCATTGAGTTCCCCGAGACCCTAAACCGCTTTAAATTAATCCAACTTTCTTTTCAAATAGAATTTTTTTTTTTAAAGTCTAATAAAATTCAGTTCTTTTCCCGACACACCTTCATATTCCTACAGAACAAACAATTAGATACAATAGCAAAAAAAAATTTCTAAAAAGGCTACAGATGAACCAAATTCAAGACAAAATTTTATATAAATTCTGATTACAGAATTTATGAATCAATTTAATTTCAAAATTGAAAATTAAATTGTTTAGTCATTATATATATATTCTAATACTTGGACTGGCTCAGCCCTAGTATTACGGTATATATGCTGAAGACTTATTTATATTAGGATATACATGCTGAAGATTTATTTACATTATAATATAAATAAATCTTCAGTATGTAATATTTCTAAGTGAACTATTAACAAGATTGAATTTCATGAACCTGTAAATATTTTATAATAGCTTTGAAACCAAATCATTTTTCAACAAACTTTGAAGTATACGCTTTTTTAAAGAGAACTTCAAAACTTCTTGCCTCTCAAGTATAAAAAAGTATGACGAATACAAACTAGAGTGCAAGCAAGAGGTAAAAGTTAAATTATAGTCATGACTGTCAAATTCTGCGACATTTGCCCAACTTGCTGATAAAAAAGTATGTGATGGGATTAACAGTAATATACCACAAAGCCCATTAATTTCAATGAACTATTAGTCCGAAGAATTTTAATTAAAATGAAAGTCATTTGTTTAGATAGTATTCTTTACTTGTTTGGCTAATAATTCACGTCTTTTCTGTGACTTTTCTTTCAGTTTCTTTAGAGTTTCCATTTCATAAACCAATGGATATAAACACCTTTTACTACCGGTAAAAATATTACAATGTAGACTTGGTAGCGTCCATGTTTCTAGAATTTGAGTTGTTTACGGCTTCTTACGTAAATTCTGTTCTATATATTATACATAATTACAAATGAAAATAGAGAACATAAATTTAGCAAACGAAAAATAAAGCAGTTTTGTTCCCAAAATGTAATAGAATAACAGTCAGAGAGAAGCACATTATGCTCATTTGATAATACTAAGGCTATAGGAGCTCAAGTTAAAACTAGATTGTTCTTGTGTCTAGTTTTAGAAGGCTAAGTTAAGACGGACTCTTCTTTTCTAAAAGACTTTCTGAAAATCCCTTAGAATTTAGCTATCGGGAAGTCCAACTCTTTAGTGCAAGTTCATTATTTCCTCTTTATCAAAAGTTTAAAGGCTCTTATTTGGACAGCTGTGCATTCCAACACCTTCGCCCATTGCAGAATTTCAACATCTTTGCTAGATAAAAATGCCATAAAATTTTATTTAATCTGTACCATTTTCTTTAAATTTTACCTCAAAATCATGAAGCGTGTGATTCTTTTTAACAGTTCCGTGTATTTTTTAAATATATTGAAGATAATTTCATCATCATTTTCGGAAACCTTCGTGTTCAATATTGAAAGAACTGCCTGCTGCGCTGAACGTTTTTTTATATGACCATTGAGCCTCTGATGCTGTGGGCTTATTACTGATTATTAAGTATTGACCTATTATTCATTGAGAATTTGCTCCTAAGGCAATGGCATTTTTGAGAATCAGGCTATCTCGACGCCGATATGGCGATCGTAAAACTGCTGGGTTGGCTGACGCCATCTGAAGAGCGCTTGCTTAGTAACTTGAACACGTTTTTAGGGAAAAAAAAAAAACCGAAGATCCACTTGGATATGAGTTGCATAGAGTACCAATCTGTAGCAATCACGTCGTAAAACAAGATGCAAAAAATGCAACATATTTTTGAGATAAACACATGGGAACTAAATGCAAACACATTTATTAGTTCAGTAGAAAATAAACATACTTCAATATTTACGATTTTAGCCCTTGAGCTTGAGCACGATTCAAAACCCAAATGCAACTAGCGTCTTGTAGAAATATATTTACAAAAACATGTTTACAGGTCCGAAGAAGTTTAGATGAGCATGAGTAATCTAGCCCTAGGAGACCAATTTTCTTTCTGTAAAAGTATTCAGCTGAACTGAGTCAATGATGTGTGTTCATCTATTGGAGTTGCGGTATATCTGGTCTTTTCACCTTATTCTCAATGGTTAGTGTGCAATAATTACGCGTAGTCTGTGAAAATTTTCTTTCGGACAAAAGGTATCTGATCTGATTAGCGGTTCTTTACAGGAATTTCAACATTTTATAATTTTTACTTGCCGCCCAAACGGTAAAGTAGTTAGAAACCTCGATTGCCGTATGTGGTTCGAATGCTGGACAAGGCATGATCGTAACTGTCCGTCCCTTCATATGAAGCACGGAGTATAATACTCCGTGATATGAGGCAATGGTAGCTACCTATTAAGTACTTCTACAATGAAATGGCCAAAACTTCTGGCCCTTGTAATAGCCCAAGGCCAATGGCTAGAACTAGTGATTACAATATAACTATGAAAACCAATCGAACCTGTATAATACCACTGAAGGATTTTTATTAAAAATCAAATATAAAATTCTCCGGGTGGCAAACAGCTACTTAATTGCTTATAATCGCAACATGGAATGATTTTTCGCATTTTCTGATTTGAATATTAAAAAGCGATACTAATAGCTTGTAATAGTGTTGCAATGTGCGTACTGGGGGAGGAGAGAAGACCTTTTGTAAACAAATAAATTGTTTTTCAATATCTGTCTTCTATTGTGGACCTTCCCTGAAAGTTATTGTTACTTAAAACTTAGATAAACGCAGAATCAATAACTAGATATTATTATAGGTTTGTTCATTTGATTATGGCAAAGCAATCGAATACTAGTATCTGCCTAAGGAGAGGAATGCTTTTGTAACGGAAACTGGCTTGTATACGCGTTACAGCGGAAACCACGAAAATGTCCATGCAGTTAACTCGTTTGTAGGGATTCGAACTCCAAACTAAACTACAAAGATGCGGACCTATATATATATATATACCGCATACGACTTAAATGTTTTTACGTATATCTCTCTGTTTTCAAGGATGCGGCTTCGGTACATCCTGTGCAATGTTCTCTATAACGAGATGGCTAAAAGACCAATGGGTCCAGTTAGTTGAAAAAAAAAAGTATTATTCCTTAAAATATCTCTCTAAGATTGGATGAACACAGCAAAAGTGTTTTCATAGTTATTAAAACGACATTTGTAATATTTTTTCACTTTACTCAGCAGATTTGTTTTCTGCTACGACAGAATTTAGAAAATTTAAGTATTTTTAAGGGTTTTGCGTCGCATTATTTGCTCTTTAATTTGTAGTTTTAATCGGAAATTTCACTGATAAACACAACACTACAGGTACAGTTTGCTTTCTCTGGGATTTGAATTCAGGTCCACTGGTATGGCAGCCAGCGTTGCTCACCACTTTACTATTAGGGTGGCACTACAGCAGTTTTCATTATTATAGTATATAATATTACTATAGTAATGAAATTTCTATAGCTACAGAGTATTAGTATAGTAATCGTGTAGCCTATTACTATAATACAGATTTCATAAGCCTTAACACATAATATATATCAAAAACCACCATCACAGACAGTCATTAAAGTTCTTGCTGCTCGGTTTCTTTATTTCTTATTATTTGGAGAATATGATTACCAACGGAGCAACAACATGTGGTAACTGGTGTTGGTAATGTTTTTTAGGTTGTGTACTACTTATTGGATAGAGAACTAAGTACACATTTATTATATGTCTAAGAAAGGCTCTATTAACAATGCAATAATGATAATTGACAATTAATATCAAATGCACAGAAAGAAATTAAATACAAGATAAGAATTGTCCATATGTAGATCTTGCTAGCACAAAAGCCTTTCTAATCGAGAATGTAACAGCACTCCGAAATCTTGGCTAGTCTGAAACAGTTTGCAGACTGAATTAGTCAAACACTATTAAGTTTTCGGTTGCAAGTTACTCTATAGCTGAAGGTGATATCAGAGGAGACAAGAGGTCAAAAGGTGTTCACCCACCCCCATCCTGAACTCACGAGATCTTGATGACAGATACAGAGTATAACGTATTACTCCCGCCTTCTTCTCATGCCATCGTGGTGTAGTGGTCAGCACACTTGACACGTAACCAAGAGGCCTGTGGTTCGATCCTAGGTGAAGGCATTGTTCATTTTTCATGTCTCCTGCTTCAAAATAACCTAATGTCTCTAAGGTGGTGGATGATGATTCTCCACCACCGGGATTTGGCCATTGGGTCCCCAAAATACCCAGTCGCCTTTTAAAAGAGGAAATGTATAAAGTATTACTCCCGACTTCTTCGCATGCCTTCGTGGTGTAGTGGTCAGCACACTCGACATGTAACCAAGAGGTCCGTGGTTCGATTCCTGGTGAAGGCGTTGTTAATTTTTCAAGTCTCTTGCTTTGAAATAATCTAATGTCTCTACAAGTGGAGATCCCTAAAATCCTCTGACACTCTTGTAGTTTGTGAAATAATGACTCTTGTAGTTTCAAGTTCAGGCATTACTGAACAAGTTACTGCTCCTGCAATGTAGGAGCGTGTTGTCCTGCCCCTCGTAACAACTTTAAGACTGCGACTTACGAGGAAAACACAGACACGAATTTCTGACAAAAGTAATACTGGCAGTATTATTTCCTGCCAGTAATAGCAGCATTAATTGAGATAAATTTGGAAAATAACTACTATATGTAGGAAAGGGAAATGTGGTTAATTCATTTCATAACATTGTTTATCTGGCGAACTTCGTAAATGATAATAAAAATAATTGTTTTATTTGTTTATAAACTAAACAAACAAACAAACACAAATAATAAATAAATTATAAATGTTTTGTTTTTAATTTTTGTTTAATCAGCAAAGCACAGAAGGGCTATCTGTATTATAACAAAAATACATTCTTTTATTTCTATTTTTAAAGATTAACTTTAAGTGCATTATTTTGTTAAAATAGAGTGATTAACTACCTAAAATTGGATTTATTTACTTTTTTACTTTCTTTCTATCAGAAATATACAATAGTTATATTAATAATAAATTACTTTTTTTCACATACATTAATTACACTAAATGAGCTGGAAACTACTAATTGATAAAAAACAGATCAAATAAATTTTCTGCCAGTTTTAATCAATCACAATTTTCTGTAGCTGACAGAAAACTATTTTCTACAGGTAGAGAACTACCCCTGGAAGTAGCACTTTATTGCATTAAATGCAAGAGGTTTAACAAATAAAACACGGCTAAAGAAACAAGAAATTTCTTTATTGTTAAAGTACATTTCATTAAAAGAGATCAACAAGAATAAAAACAACCATCATCAAAGCAACAGGTTGTTCACTGCCACAAAAAGATATGAATATGCATGATGGTATTTTGTAACAACATAACTGCATTAAACAAGTTCATCTTAGATCTAGTAATTGTTAAAAATATGGCTTTTCCACATTAAATGTAATACTTTCTATTTATATATCAACATAGAATAAATTTTATTTAAAAAGATAGGGGATAGAAAACAATTTTGTTCTTTGCTTTTTAAATGGCACTGAAATATTTATTTTGATTAAAGGGAAACCAAAAGGATATTTATTAAGATAAATGTATTAAGAAATAAAATAGTTTTATATACATAAAATTACATAGCATGCTAAATATCTGCTCATGAAAAATTCATTTCTTTTTGCATAGATTTTTGCCTTTGTCTGAATACATTTAACATTCATTATTTCTAGATAAAACAAAAATTCTTTAAGAAATTTGCTTTTTTAACAACACAGCCTAGGAAAATAAATACTGAAAATTTTGATTGTCAGCATAATACACATTCCCCAGAAATTCATACTTTTAATACATTTAGACAACTACAAAAATTGACAAAACATTATTATTCTACATAATAATTGAATACATTACTTCTTAATGTGCATTCTTCATTTAAAATCTAAACTGTACATGAAAAACAAGATCAGAGATTCTGACAGATCATGACATACTATAAAACCAATGAAACTAAAAATCCAATAGCAAGATGAAAAATAAAAAACTTTCTATCAATAAAAACAGGCACAAAGAGAGTAAGTGAAAAATTACAAATTTAATAAAATTTTAATAACGGTTCACTGCCAGCTTAGATTCTTGTAATTTCTAAATTCATATTTTAATTAAATTGAAAAATCAAATTAAATTATTAAGGGGTAAATATAAATGTTACTAATTTACAACTTTACCATTAAATCAACAAGATGATTATTTTTCTGTGAAAATCAAAAGAAAATACATATAAAAATTACAAGTGAAATATTTATACTAAACAGAACAAGAAAGTGTATGAACAATTAAATATATATCGCAAAAGCAGTTTTGCTATTATTACCTTTATGTATCATAAAGGAAGCTAAACACTAACATTTTACATAAGTTGATATATATATGAACATATATATAATAAATTGTTCAGACATTTGAAAAACAACTTAAGACTGGTGCATTTAAATAATAAACTAAGCTGCCACTGTAAGATAGGAACAATACGATTTTTCTGATTAATAAGAGCATTATCTAAAAATTCTTATTTTATTTCTTATTTGCTTTAATAACATAACTTTCATTCTCTAAAAATTCTCGGCTTCATAAGAAAAGTCTCTTCTGGAGATATGATAAATAATAATTTTATTTGCTTTATAAGAAAATTTACATATTTTCCACAAAGTATATTTCACAACAAATATTTTAATACTACAAAAATACAGGAAAAAAGTATGACACACTTTTTTTCAGTCATACTAATGTATTAAAACGATTAACTCACAGAAATTAAGACTGCTCTTTACATATATGCAAAATCCCCATATGTTAATTTAAATTTAGGAAAAAGATGAATGCTCATAACATTGAAAACGAAGCCCATTCGTCTTTTAAAATACCATGTCTAAAATCTTTATTTTATAGAAAATGTAAAAGAACAATGAAAAAGATACATTTTATATTTTCAAGTGGAATGCATGAAATTGAAAATTTCAAAGCAAATTCTTATAAATATGATAACAGTCTTAAACTTTTAGCTTAAATTATAATAATTTTGATATTTGCAAACAATATTTTAATTCCTACATTATTAAAATGCATTAAATTTTATTGCACTAATTTAGCAATATTTTTTAATGTTTTGAAAAATAAAACATATATCATCTCAACACCAGATGTATGGCACTATATTAAAACAATTCAATTAATGTATTATTACATTTTATAGAGAACTGAATTTACAGCAGAAAAAAGTACAGTTTAAATATATACAGATATATGAAAATATTGTTTACATGCACATATCATACAGGTATGCACTACTTTAAACATACTATGGCCTTTTTATTAATACCATTAAAAATTCCAGCAAAACATTCATTTTACGATCAGGTACAGGGCTGCTGATTATTATAATCACTGCTTTCTTCTCAGACACTTAAAGTGATCATAAGGAGGCTTGAAAACATTTAACTTAATGAAACATGTGACTTAACCCAGTTGTCTTATCTAACACTCATTACTCAGATTATCTTTTAAGATGAAATATAGCCAATTTTTTTTTCAACATTATATATTTTTAGGGTAATTCTGCTGAAGATACTAAAATAGCAAAAAGCATCAAAATGAGAATATTTTTATTTAAGATTACATAAAAAAGATTATAAGTTATAATTAAGAAGCTATTTTTAGTCTACCTTAAAAAGGGGAAATTTAAATGAACCTTATAACATTTTTATAAATACCAGGACTGAACATGTAAAAAAGAACTACAGCAAAAATTTGCATTTAATATGATTAGATGCACTTAACGTTACTAAAGGCACTGAATAATTAAATTTTTATATTACTTAAAAATATCACACGGTGCTCTATACTTGAGTTATCAGTTATTTATTATTAACCTAACTTACAGAACATGATCACTTTAAATGGCACTCACAGTAATTACACATAAAAAATCTACTCCTTATTTTCTGTATGAAATCACGATCTTATATAATACAAAAACGTACCTAATATTCTGAATAGAAACGCTAAGAAAAAAGTTTATATAAACAATGTCTTATGACACAATGAATGATGAAGCACTTCACACTAGCTGAACTGCCAGCATTGTTTAAAGTCTCATATGTCTTACATTCCAAATTTATTAAATTCATTATAACAGTAGACAGGACAAAATAAATCCACTAGTGATAATTGAAAACCCAGCAGAAAATAAAAATATATGACACAACCTTGTATATATATATATATTTTTGAGCGTCACTAAAAGCACAGTCTTATTACTTAAATATTACTTAAAAAACACTGAAGTTGTAACAGAGTTCCCAGGCAGAAAGCTGGCTATTGGCTGAAGGAGAAATAAAAAGTAATAGCCTAGAACCTCAAGCAAAAAGCTTTTCAAAACAAGGGTGACAATAAGGCTTGTCATTCTGTTCTTTGAATGTGCCTTTGTTAAGCTGTTTCAAACAAAAAGAGCAGACAAAATGTTCAGGGTGAAACTTTCGGGACATGGCAGTGACACAACGACCGCTGATGGGTTTATGACATCCAGCACACAAGGATCCTCGCTTAGCATGGTAATGAAGCTCACAATAAGGTTGACCGTCAAGATCGAAGAAACTTCCACCATTGAAAGGCTGGCGGCAATCCTACGATTAATAATAAAAACATACTATTGTTCATTTCCAAATTTATATGCTATAAATAAATAATAAATTATCATTCCAGAAATTAATACATAGGAAAACATGTAGTACTTCTACTAGGAATAGAAAAAATGCAAATTCATAACATTATTTTTTCCAGTATTTGACAGACAATATTTCAGTGATCGTTATATTTTTAAAGAAACTTTTCTCTATCAAAACAAGTGTAAAGGGGAGAAGATTACTTCAAGAGTTAACACGAAGTCTAAATATGAAACACTAAATTCTCTCCAGAAAATTAAAACCTTTTCCTATGGACTAATGATATGCCCCACACATTCACTGCATTAATCCCCTAAATGGCATGACCAGCTTTAGCCAGTCTAGAGATTTTTTTTATCACTTTGTATATATTAGTTTTAGTTTAAAATATTTTGCTTTCTTTATTTTCTTTAATAATGTAAATATAATTTTAATGAATGGAACTTTATGAAAATGGAGACTTACATTAGCAATTATATAAATTCAGCTAATAAATGTTGTTTAAAATACAAGTCTTCATGAGCAGACCCAAAATGCCATGCCTCTTAGAGGGTTAAAAAAAGTTTATGGAAATTTTACTTCACTAAGGATATTAAAGATTTACTTAAAGCTGGATAAAAAGAAAAAGACCCAACTGTCAATTTCTTTTCCATTCCTGTCTGAATAACTGGCTAACTGGTCTCAATACATGAGAAATTAATCCCCACAAGCCCACTAGAAAAAGCGAAAAAGTGCAACTTTCACGGTCACTATGAGTTTTTACAAATGATTCAGGTCCATCAAAATTGCAATGATTACATTCCTTTTTAATGCCTGCTCTTACTGAATAGCAATAAAAATATTCTTTTTAAAATTTTTAGGTAAAATATTCATCAATTTTGATTTGAAAGAATTGAAAGATTAAAATAGTATATGCATTCAAGTTTATGAATCTCAAATATTTTTCAAGATTTAAGTTATGCTGTAATATACCACGAGCAATTTCTTAAAATACATTTTAAAGCAATACTGTTTAAAATCTCAAAAACCCTTTCAGAAATGCAAGTTATAATAAAGACACATGTTCCTTTTCTTCATTCCTAATAGCTCCTGAAATATGTATTAAAAACTCATTTTTTAAATACTTTTGTCACAAAGTTGGACTTTTTAAATTAAATTAATAAAAATCATACTAATAAATAAGAATACATAATTATGTTCCTGTTATACATTAATATATAATTATATTCATATTACATTTATATACATAATTAATGCTACAATATTATGTATATTACATCATCATATATGTTATAATATAAACTTAACTCTTAATATCTTTTTAACTATACAACTTCGGGTTTTCCAACATCAAAACAGTTCATATTTGTTTTTAAGATTTTGCTAAGTAACAGTTATTCATTAAAAGCTTTCATCTGCCTCCTTCAAATCTGCTTGCATAATGCTTGGAGATGCTCATTTAATATTCACAGCTATGTAAGAGTTAAAAAAGCATAAATACTCCTATCCAATAACATTACAATTCTTTTAAATGAGCAAGCACAGAGAACAGTAGGTGAATCTTTCGGAAAAAAATCATATGAGTGCTATTTCAGACAGTTCTGAAATGCAATCTATCTGACTTTTACAAAATCAAGAAGCAGTTCTTAGTATTCTAAAATTTCAGCTTAGAATCTGTTGTTATTAAAATGTAATCTTTTTAGAAACCATATTTTTAGTGAAATGGTTAATTTTTTAACTAGTAGCATTCTTATGGTAAGTTAAAAATGTTTAGATCCTGAATCACTTAGAATTAATTTATTACAACTGATTATATACTTCCACAGACTGAATTACAATTTCAGTCATATTATCTAGAATTACATTTAATCTCTTTGTTCCAGCATATCATACATGGATACATGATATGCTTCAACTTTCATCTATGGGCTCACCATATCAAACGTTACATGAGGTGATGTGTCACTGCTTTCCCACCACATCATATTTGATATGCTGAAGCTGAACATTTTATTTGAAATTTTAAATGCTCATAAATGCACAACAATGATGTGAAATTTAATAACAGAATGTCTAGATGTTAACCTTGTTATCCTGCAGATTTATTCTATGTATGTGAAATGCATGATGCTTGTAATATAATTTCAAAACTCAGAAATCTTTCACAACATGCACACAACTTAAAAATTTTATATATAAGTATAGCAATAAGATATAATAGACACAGACATTTAACTTATTAAATTTGCTGCTTCATTATTATGTAGAAATAATTCTGAAAGGTAAATATAATCATCATTACTAACACTGCACAGTAACGTAATTTTTAAAGCTGGACACAGGGTCAACTGCAGTTTATCATGCTCTAATTAGAATCTTATAGGAGTTCAGAATCACCACCATAGAGAAATGGGAGTGCTCCAATTATAATATTTTTAATCTTTCTAATAAAGTTTAAGCATTTCTTTCTATTTAGTATTCACTTCACTAATGCTTAATTTCCTTTAAAGATTATAAAAAATTACTCTTAAATATTTCATAGGCTAATTATTTTCATTATTTTTCATACATTTTAAAGATCTCTTTCAAAGATTGCCATTTAATGTTCCTTTTTACTGATATCCTTAAATACTGAAAATAAACTTTTAAAAAAGAGATACACATCTAACAATAGGAAGTTTTAATAATTTGGTTGGATTTAGGTATCATAGTTTTCTGGCAGAAAATACTATGCTTAATTTTGCTTGCTTTCAATATGAATTCTGATATTGTATAGTATTGCATACATTACTTCTTAAACTAATTCCAATTTACTGGAGAAAGAGGATGCAAATGTGAAAACTGCAAGCTTAAGGAACCTGAATTTTTTACAGCCGATTTAAAATTATAGAAAAGTAATGGAAATAGAACAGTTAATAATAATAAATTTCCCAGTTTAGAAATCATTAACACAACAACATATTTAAGTTTTCGCTTAAACTTTAAACTAATTAATTTCATATTACTATTGATTTCACAAACTCTCCTCTTACAGCATCGCTTAGAAAGTATTTTTATTTTATGTGAAGGTTTGCTTAGAAGAATCATTGTAGTAAGTTAAACTGCTCCACAATTTTTGGAAGAAAATGGGCTTTATATCAAAAATATTTATACCACATTTCTTTTTGCCATAATTTCACTGTACACTCAAATACAAAAGCTACTGAATTACATTTTTATTTTATAACACTGTTTTAGTTACTGAATTGTGAAATTGAAATTCGCCAAAGTAAAAAATGAGGAGTATGACAAATCTTGCTATAATTATTTTATCCTAGGAACTCTACTTTTTTGTACTTTTAAGTGAAAAGAGATCACAGCATGCATGGGAAGAACAACGCTAATGTATCTTGGATTATGCATAATACGCAATTTATCATTTTTGAATTTTTAATTTGCACTATTCTATTAACTGTAAATTTTAATCATTACTTTAATCATTTTAAATTTTATTTTTAATTACTTTCTTTTAATATATATGTTAATATAATTTTCCACATTACGACAAATATCCATAATTTGGTGATTTTTTAACTAACTAAAAGTGGTAGAATGCATACTAAATGAATATCCTTTAGTCTCTAAAGCTACAAATGCAACTACTTAGCATGTTAGTTTCAAATTTTCTCCCCATTCATACCATGCAACTACAACAACAGCAGTCATTCATCATGCTTTTTAGTAGTAGAGTGTAGTCAAGTAATTATAATTTCATCTTACAATGGTAATATGCAACACCTTTCCCTTTCACTTTAAAACTGTTAGCAATCCAAAGGATTAAAATTCTAATTTCATTACATATATGAGGTATGCCCAAGGCAACAGAATATGCTAATAATACTATTGACACTAATTATACAATAAACACAAACTTATTTCAGTTAACTGAGAAATCAATACATGTGTGGATAAATAAATATCTAAACATGATGCTTAATTAGTGGTTAAAACAGTGTTATTGATCATGTATATATCTAAAACCAAATGAGTTAAATTCAAATGCCACACATGCTGATAGAAGAGACTTCTCACTTTTGCTTTTTTTTTTTTTTTTTTT
>KK122029.1:345023-364484 GCA_000611955.2 Stegodyphus mimosarum | reverse complement strand
TTTTTTTTTTTTTTTTTTTTGTCAAGCACCATTCACGCCTCACTTTTTTCTTGCTATATAATGGCAGTGAGAATAATGAATATTTCACATTTCATTTCATAATTCAAACATACATTTTACATAATCAATGCATTTAAATCAAAAACAGTATACCATAAAACATGAGCTTTATATAGCAGTTAATGGTGATAAGCAATTAGCTAAGAAATTAGCATTTTATGAAATACACAGAGCATCTACAAAGTTTTAGAACTCTGTTTTCTTTTACACAAATTCCAGCAAACTTTCCAAATGGTAAATGATAGATATCTTTATTATGACACCTCAACATGCTTTTCCTAAAAGGCGTTTGCTTATGGACAAAACTTTCTATACAGTTCATCATTTACCTGGTTTGATCCATTTGAACATTAATGAACATTTGAACATTTAATTGTCATGGATTTGAAAGATGTGGAAGGAATAGCAATAAGTTAAGGACATTAATCCTACTTTTTTTTTTTTTTTGAAGCAAATTGTGGCTGATGATGAAACATGATGCCTTACTAATGATCCTGAGACAGAATGGCAATCAACTACTGAGACTGGGGATCTCTGTGACCAGAGAAAGTTCAATTTCAGAAAACGCTAGTAAAGATCATGCTATTAATTTAGAAATCAAAGAACAAAAAACAGCATTATATTTGCAAATTTTTATAGGACTAGTTTCAATGGTTTCACTGAACCATCACCTTCAGCTGCCAAAGTGCAGATGTGTTGACTTCTAAATTAATATTTGGTTGCCGTGTTATTGTACCTTAATTAAAGACCATGTTGGTGAAATTATGATTAACATGGAACTTTTTCTTGAGGAACAAATGGTGAACTGTATATTTTTTAAAAATATAACAGACAAATTTCTTAAAAAAAAAAAAAAAAAAAAATTTAAAAAAAAAAAAAAAAAGCATTCTTTTTTCAACAAACAGTTGTTACCCCTACAAATAGGTCAATTTTTAATCACATCCTTATTCAGATTTGGAACCTGCAGACTACTTTCTCTTCTTTAAAATGAAGGTCAGAGATCATTATTTTAATAGCATCAGAGAAATTCACAAAACCACAAGCACAGCCATAAACAGTATTTCAAAAGATTATAATACAGCAAATTCATTTAACTTTGAATTTTGTATGACATTAGCCCTAAAAATTGTAGATGCCCTAAGTATATCAATTTGAACACATAATTATTTAAACATTCACAGCATTTACAAATTACTGTTTCAACTGCTATATTAATAAGCCACAAATGTTATTAGATACCAAAAAACAGTTTACTGCATCTAGAAAAGCAATAAAATATCACCAAAATAAAAAAGCCACTTTTCATATGTACCAAAAACATGATTCCATATCCAAAACAAACAAATAAAAAATTATATGTTTAGTTAATTTCATCGGAACGTCATGCCTGAATTTCATCTGTTAGCTTTTAAAAACCAATGCTTGAGTTCATATTATTATTATAAAATAATATTTGATTTCAAATAGTCAGCATCATAAATAAGCACAGGGAAATCAGAAAAGATGGATTTAATTTTAGAACACTCTACTCTGCTTTATTGCAAGCCAATTTTCTTTCTTTTACATCAAATACTTTAAAAAATGTTAAAATTTTAACCGTATAAGGTATTTTCTCCCTCCTTTCAACATGCCTTTGTGATATAACGGTTAGCACACTCGGCGCCTATTCAAGAAGTCCAGGTTTGAGTTCCGGTGACAGCATTGCTCATTTTTCAGCTTTCTGACATCAAAAGTAACCTATGGCATCTACAGTGGCACATGAACTAAAAGGTGATGGATGATGATTCTTCACCACCAGGATTTGGTGACTTCATCCTTTCTGCATGCCTTTGTTGTGTAACGGTAGCACACTCGCCACATATTGGAGAGGTGCAGGTTCGAGTCTCGGCGAGGGCATTGCTAATTTCTTCAGGAGGGCATATTGTGGCACACAGAATCAACTGCTTAGTGTAATTTTTGGTATTTTATGGCATACAGCCATCTGTTGCATACAGCTACCATTTCTGTTGCTGCTGTTACAATAGCAACAGACACAATCCAGCACACATACATACAAAGAGTGTATCATTTTGCTATTTCCAGGGCTATCAATGTAACTCATATTGAAATTTACTAATTTTAAGAGGAAAAAAGATTAAACTTTCTTGTTCCTTTTGCCCTAATACTGGTCCCAAAACTTTTTCTGCTAAAACTATGTGAACTCCGGTCAAATTTGTTTTATGATCCTGCACTTGATTTGAGTTACTAGAGTAAGAAGAAACTGGTAGAATTAAATGCATTTTTATGCTCACATATAAGGTATGATGGTGCCACCCAACCAGCATAGTGGTTAATGCCACTGACTGCAATGCCAAAGGGCCCAGGTTCAAATCCTGGAGAAGGCACGGATGCTTGTAAATGTGTAGTGTCCGTGCGACACTCTAAATATGAAGCAAGCCAAAAGTCCTCTCAAGATGTTGTGGTAGGAGAAAAGGGATGGGAGACCCTCGGACTCGTCCCCACCCCCAGGATGCTCTCCATCAAAATTGGAAGCAGAACTGAGCTAGACTGCACGTTCACCTGTAAGATGCTCAAGGCTGTTGCCAATGACAGGTGTTAACTTGCGCTCCTTGCCATGAGGAATTTTGTGGGCTTGAGCTGACTATAGGTCAGACAAGTGAGTATTAGCAACAACAACAGGTATGATGGCCAAATCTGTGTCTTTGTATTTTATAACGCCGATAGATTCCTATGGATATCCTTGGAAAATGTTAACCTACCTGCAGTACATTCTTCGGATATATTAGTAAAACAAATTATAAATAACTTTTATGAGTGACTAAACATAAACAGATATCTGATAATTTTTCTGAAACAATACCTAATTCTCTCTATGTTGCAAAAACATACTATATCAATTAGCCAAAATATTACAGTATCAATAAATAATACAAATTTGTGAATGTGCAACCAACGAATAGAATGTGTCAAGTCGTCACTTTTAATTTGCTGCAACACAGGAAAAACAAAGGATTTATCTCATTTCAATATACATATCAAACTACTATAGTAAGACACTTTGGTAACAACAGCAATGCTTCAAACTAACCATGCTATTCAATAATTAATATCTATCAAAGAAAACAGATGCCACTTTCAGTAACAGATAACTTATTAGCTGGTCATGCCTGCTATTACATTAGTGTATCAGCTTACACTGTCTTGTTTTGTTCACAGTAGAAAATAATTATTGCTGGCATTACTTGTAATTTCAATTGTGATAAAGGACTTAATGTGCAGTAATGTATAACGCACTAATGTAAAATTCATGATAACTGATTGATGGTACAATATTTTACATAATGCAGATGTAACTCTTGGATATAACTATCTAGATTATGTCATATGCTTATATCCATAGGCACTCATCATTTATAAATGCCTACAATGAACATATAATCATCGATACTAGACTCTTGGTAACTACAGAACACCGTATGTTCCACTTACTCATGAATTCTTCTTAGATGAATGTATTTGGAACTCATCCGGGAAAAAACAAAAACTGGATGAAGGCAGAAAAAAGTTTTTGATGATTTTTGATTTTGAAAGTGATGGTTTTTATGGATCCATAATCCACACACACAAAAAAAATTATGTATCTCCTGCCACAGTTGATTAAATATGTTTTTAATGGTGAATGCACACTGGAGCAAATAAGTGTCTTTCAAGATGACACTGTTCTTACTGTTAAGAAACTCTCAAACAGTTAGTTACAAAGGCTCAGGTGGTTCTAAGAAGATGACAAGGAAATTCTCTTTATTACCATATTAAAAATATCAGGCAAATGGTTCAAAGTTTAAAAAAAAATCTGATGTGCAAACCACATGACTTCCTTGTACAGAATACTAAATTATATGCACTTTTTCTTGCATTTCATTTAAACTTACTGGATTGAATTAAATCTGCTTTATCGATAGCACATAAACCACAATAGAATAAATGCACTCTTTAAAATTCAATGACTTTGTATATCAGACAGCTATAACATATATTTGTTTATAATAGCGACACTCTGATGCTAGATCCGTTTAATAGTGTTACAGCTCATTCATTTTAAAATTCAGAATGCACAATTATATCATCTGAAAAATTATTTAATCATTGCCACATGTTCTATTCAAATACTATAATAGATCTAAAACAATGTATAAAAGAAATTAAACAAACCAACAACAAACAAAAAAAGTTTTTCACAGACAATTTAGTATTTCTCATTCAATAAATTCAGGTCTCACTTCGCGACAAGGCAAAAAACATAAAAATTCAAAATATCTATATTAAAAATTACAAAGTAAACCTTAAAGATTTATTTCCTCGAATAAATTCCAGATTGGATTAAGCATGATTTAATTCACAATAAAAAAAGGCGGTGTTATCTTTGTTGTTCCGAAGCTTAGTTTCCCTAGATTGTCAACAAATCACTATTTTGCTAAGTTTCAAATGCAAACAAATATGGCTGCTATGGTAAAAATAATTCAGCTTAGCCACACTTAAACAACTTTTAAATTGTTGATAATTCTACAAATACTGCATGCAGATTTACTAAAGGTATAAAAACTTTAATTGGAAGATAACAACAACATAATTCAATAATTTTTAAAGCAAAAAATGTGCTATTTGCCCACATATAAGAATAAAAAATCTGAGCTCAATACTTCTGTTGCCACCAACTAAAACCAAAAAGGAAGATGCAAATCTAAATGTTATAGCTACTACATATCTACATACGTTACTACAAATCTACATATGTTTCGAGCCATGACAGCTCAGGAAGCCCTATGAGCCTTTGGGCTTCTCTAAATCGAAGTGTGGTGGGATTATACCTACATTACTTACAGTAAACATTGGATGTCTCGCTACATTTCTACCATACCATACCATACATGTTATAGCAGTCTGATATACAAAATTTCAACATTCTGAGGCTACTCATTTTTGAGCCATCTCTTCTGAATCCATTTTAAATCAGTTTCATAATTTGTTTGGGGAAATTGTGTCCTTTATTCTGTCCTTACGTACACATGTCACATAAAAACATTGTTAAATTGCATTCAATAGCGGTCAAAATAGATATTTTCGTTGAAACATGGGACCCAGAGTTTTTCACGATTACCATATTTCCTTTACTTCGTAAGTAGAATTTTTAGTTACAGCCATGATATCAAATATCAAGAAAAACAGCTACTTTTCTGTTATCGGGACTGGATTCAGAAATGCATGTAAGTATATATATGTACATGTATACATATGCATATATACATACGTGCATTTTGAACCTAGCCCCGGAATGCCTACAATAGTATCAAAAAAACTACTAATATATCAATAAATCTATGCTTTGTAAGGTTATGCAATGAGAAGACTTATGTTAGATTAGATTGCTTTATGGTTTTGGCTGAATAGAATGTGAACAGAAATACATTAGACATCATCAATTATGGAAAGATCACAAAAATAATGATTACTAAAAATGTTACATGTAGAATTAATTTCATGCAACTGACCCACAGTATACAACACATAGTAAGGCATAAAATAACATGAAAAGAAATTACCAGATAGTATAGATATTAGCATATGTAGAAAATGAAAAAATTGGATGTGTCGGTTTGGTATAGAAAAAATGCCTTCAATATGGACTATAATCCCATAGAAGCAATAAAACACATAAAGCGATGGGTGATGTTCTCAATTATGCAATCTGTCAGTTCTATAAAAGTGAGAGCCATTGTTCTTGCAAAGCAGTTACAAGCGTGGCAACAGTCTGAAGAGGAGGACTGAGAGCAGCTATAGGTCTCCTTAAAGCATCCCAAATATGCTCGATATGATTCAGATCAGGTGACCAAGTTGGCAACTCCATGTGCTGAAGATAATCCTCCACGATGTACGCACTGTGCAGTCTCTAGCATTGTCATCCTGTAGCAGGAAATTATCACCTATTTCCCCAGCATAAGGTCACACATAAGCATCAAGGATGTCATCTCTCTAGGCTTGAGCATTCATGTTTCCATGTGGAAAGACATGGAGATCTGTGTGCCTACCGAAAGAGATACCACCCCAAGCACAGACACTGCTTTCATTGAGATGCTTTATGGAAGATAATGGATTTCGGGTTTTATCCAAATCAAATAACACCTACTATCACTTTGGAGGCTAAACCTGGGTTCAACCATAAAGAGAACAGCCCTCCATTCGATCATCAGTGCTCATCGTAGTTATTGGCTATCCTTGGCTGAACCTGCTGCATGCCGAATCTGCGGTCAGAAATTGTCGCTAAAGTCTATGAACCTCGGAAGGATTCACATTTAGCCCTCTGGCCCCTGACTTTGTCCTGCCTCTAATTCTTCCACTAGCTCTCCATTGCAGTTCTTCATGCAAATGATTACTGGAGGTCATTGGCTATCTCAGATTTCTTATGTCAGTATCACAGCAAAAATTACAGGCTTGCTCTGAAACATGCAATTATATGCTCCTTGCATATGACGTATTTCGATCACAGTGCCACTAATTTGCATACTGCAGTTTTGCTTAGCAATTCTTATTTGACAACATATTCAAATGAGTTATTGCTATTTGTGTGATTTGTCCTTACTTTTTCGGATGCCTGATGCTTCTTGAACCATCATCTTGTACACAATAAATTCAAGATAATTAATACTGAATTAACTGCATATAAGATGATAGTCCAAGGACACAGATTAACTCACTACAAAATTGAAACATTTTCTCAATCACATATTTCATTTACTTTTTTATTTTGGTGTGCATAAGAACAAAAAGAATATCATTTATACATGAATAAATTTCATGTTCAAGTTTGTAGGAAACTTTCCAGCAAATACAAAAAATTTCAAAAATTACTTTAATACCTTAATACATACTTTCAAATCTCCTTCTGTCGACTTGGAAGTTTAAAAAAAGGGAGGGAGAGCGAGAGACTCGAAACATTTCTGCTTCAATTAAGAAAAGTCTCAAAGCAATTAACAGCCAGATCATCTAATTATAATTTGTGAGTGTGTGTGTGTGTGTGGTGCAGAGTGAGTTTAAATGTCTCCTTCCAAAGCAATATAAAATACTCAGGAATTTATAGCAGTACTTTCAAATAATATAATATACGCTTCATATTCCATTCTAAATAGTTATTAAAGCACTTTTACGTAGGCCTTTGGATTGCTCAAAAATGCCTACCCTATGAACAGCTTAACATTTCAATCTCAATTGTTGAAATTTTTATTTAAAAGCAAACTGCAAAATGAACAATTTAGTATAGAATTATATCTCTACTGATTTCACAAAATATCTATTGTCCTGAATTTTCTTGGATGCAAAATATTCTTTAACAAGAAAATAAAATTTAACATTTACTTTTATTTAACATTATACTTTTAACCAAAGCAATATTCTCGCCTTTACACCATGCATGACATAAACATGTACTACAAAGTCAAAAATCAAAATTTTGCAAGTTTATTGAAATCCTTAATTTAAATTATTCAAATCTGGGGATCAAATTCTAACAAACATAAGGAATGTATATGTGTGAAAACAGATGAATGATAATTAGATAATTACTGACATAAATTTCAGTATGTTCAGTATCAAATTAACTACCTTATATCAATAATAAGCTGCTATTACGCTCAAAATTAGATGGCTACAAGTGCAAAAAGTATTTAATAAATAAAAAAATGCTATTTAAAGATAATCATTTTTAAACAGCACTTTATTGATAATTTTTATAAGTATCCACTTCTGAAAGTCATACACTTTATCAATTAATTAAGCAAAAGATTTATAGGATAAACAATCTGCAATCTAAGTTGGTAGTTGGTTGACAAATTAAATCTAAGCTCCAAAGAACTTAACAGGAATAGCAGTGAGTCCAGAGCTCAAATCGCATCAGAGCCCACTGAAGCATGGCTCCAGTACTTCTCAATTTCTCAGGTAAATCGTAATTCTGATTGGAGCACACAGAAGCCCTAAATAAAAGGGTGCCAGCACTTATGTAAGTGAAACATAGTTTCAGCAGACAAATTTTATTTGAAATACAAATATGCATTAAAAATTAATTATAACTGCCTGATGTATGCCTGTCTTTGTACGTTATCTTTAAGGAGGTTAAAACTTTTAATGAAAGAAAAAGCCCCAATCCAAATGTACAGTCATCAGGCTATTTTGAAGCAGGAGATGTGAAAAATGTGCAGTGCCCTTGCTGTGACTTGAAACCTGAACCTCTTGAAATGCATCAAGTATGCCTTCAATTACACTATGAAGGCATGCAGAAAGGAGGAAGAAAATACATCATATACTCCCCTTATTACAGGGTGACAAAGAATAAGGGAACCCAGTTGCCAAATCATGGTGAACACCACTTGTAGAGTCATTAGGTTATTTTTTGAAACAGGAGACCTGAAAAATATGCAGTGCTCTCGCTGGGACTCGAACCCTCGACTTTTCAAATACACATCTAGTATACTTCTAGTTATAAGAAGGTATGCGGAATGGAGGAAGAAAATACCTTATACAAATGCCAAAGACTTAGTCTTCGAGTAGTGCAATGAGTTTGTAAGAGCAAGTAATGTTTTTCCAAAAGTATTAAATGTGGCCATGCAGATCCAATGCTAGTGTCATTTTACTGCAGAGCTTTTGCATACTTGCACAATGCACCCAAATACATAGGGACAAAAATTGTCACTTATGCAGACCTTTCATTTGTTCTCATGTTGTTATCAGGTAAAATTCAGGAAAATTTTTCTTGAAAATTTTTTTTTAAAATTCAGTTGCATTAATTACACTTTTCCATTAAAATTTCTTTCATTACTCTCATATTGTTTCTCGCATTCTCTCTACTCTCATTAGTGATGGTTTATTTGCTTTACTTTTTCCATTGGTTTCCTACTTTTTCCATTGGCACAAAAAAGAATGGTTTTTGCTTCTCTCATCCCTTTAAACAGTATGTTATATAATATATCCGAGGGCTCAGCGTTAAAAAAATTAAGGCTGAGGCTGTTCCATAATTTTTTAATGAAGCTGCAAGTCCAGCCAGAGCCCCTACTAAGACAAGCTCTGATATTTTATTTTTTTTATTTAACTGTTCATAACTTTAATAATTTATTAAAACTTTATTTATATCTTTACATTTCATCGAATTATAATTTAAATTATTTAATTATTCAAATTCTTAATTAGTTTATTATTTTCTTAGTTATTATATTTATTTATTCTTTTCTCTTCTTCATTTCCTGTGGTAAAGTATAATGCACACATATTTATAGTGCATTATACTTTACCACAGGGCTCCAGGACTTTGTATTTTAAAAATTAAGCCCTACTATTATGCATAGCAAGCAGAGATCCTAATACGGATTTAAATTTTCAAAACATTAGAGCTGCAATGCATTACATAAGAAACATCACATGTGTATTCTATATGTAAAGTATTTAGCTAAAAATCCTGCACATTTCATTCCATCACTGAAGAAAATGAAATGAAATAAAATGGTAACACTAGGAAACTGATGAATTCATTTTTGATCTAGCTTTCCAAACCTCTGCTTAATCTTCAGAGATGAAAAATGTAATATACTCATACAAATAAAATTGAAATCACCAATAATTTTTCACTGTGTTTAATCTTTATCAAATGCATTTTAGAACTTCTAAAACTGAGAATGAAAATGACCTTCAAAAGAGTACGTAATATCCTCTAAATCAGAAAGGCGCACTTTAAAAATAAAACGGAGACAGGAGAAAGAGGGGGGGGGGACTTTGGTTCAAAAATCATAGAAATCGTTATTTAATAGCAAATACAGAGCTTGAATAATCTATTAAACTGGTATCAAATTTTTATATCTTAAGGATTTCTAGATTTGTGAAGTGCTACAAAAGAATATACTAAATGAACAAATGCTAAAAATATGTTGTAACTACTTTACGGGAATTTCCGATGCCAATTTCTGTTTTCTCTAGCATTCTGTTCATGATCCTTATTAGTTGCTTTCTTTGAAACTGTTAAAGTCTTAGGTGAATTCATTACAGTAAAGCAACTAATCACATACATCAATCTCTCAACCTGCATTATAAAAAATATGCAAATAATATTAATCTGAGTTTTGACAAGAATTTTTTCCCTTCTTTGCAGCTTTTAAATAGACCATGTCATTAATTCCATCATACTTTTTTATTACTATACAAATACATAAATTTGAAAATGGAGGGACATTGTTAAGTAAAAGAAATTCCTTTAGCTTGCAGCTTATTAATATTTAAAAGTGCATGTTAACTTCAACGAATACTTACAATTTCAAATAAAATTTGTGCAATAACATGTATGCAAATTGGTTCCTCTGTGAGTTACAGACACATTTAATATTATGCATGTATGATAAAATAGATAAAATAATGTCTATGCAACCACATCAGAATTTTATGAAACAATGAACTCTGAGACACATATTTATAAGTGCATAAACTCAATAACAGTTTAAATACTGTTTTTCAATTTAGTTAATAATAAATTAAATACAATCAATTTAGATTAAAAACAATTCATGTATTATAAATATAGAGAATTATTATTTTTTCAATATTGCAAAAAATGCCGTGGAAAGTGTAGCAAAAATATACTTTCGGAAAAAAGTGGGGAGATAAATAAAAAGCATTTGTATTTCCTTACATCATCTTGAGGTACTAAAAATGTTAGAAAAGGAACAGAAGAAACTAATGAATTTTTAAACAGAAGTGTTTTAAAAATAAATCTTAGAATTACAGAAAGAATGTTATTTCTTGAGCATACAATAAGCTTCAGTGCCACAAGAAAACTTCACTGTGCTTTTAAATAGTAATGAAAATTCAAAATAGTAATGAAAATTCAATCATCTTCATGTTGTTATAAATTACATATAATAATTAAGCTATACTGATATTAAAAATGCCTTTTGTGTAATCTTTTCAAATTGTTGGGCCATCATATGTTACATTACATTGCCATCCTTGTGATCTGCTAAATGTTGACAACATATATGCCTCCAGACCTTTCATTTTACTTTCGAAAGTGCTTCGAAAATAGCCAATTTCCTAAATACTGCACTATGACTTATGATCTTTCTCTCTCAAATTACAATTACAGTTTTTTAATAAACTTTAAAAATATAATTTATTGTGTCACTTCACAACTGAGGCTAGGGACCATTACAGGTAAGTAATAGATAATATAACTAATTATTGATATAATTTAAAATACATTTACATTATAAACATCCATAAAAATAATTAATAAATATTTTCAGAATAACTATATTTAATAACACATATTTTTAACACCTGATAAAAAATCACTTGGCTTTAAGAACCTAATCCTGTTTTCATACGTTTTGAAATAAGAAATTATAACAGAATTTAAAAATCCCACTCGACCTGTTTAGTATTTATTTCATAATTTATAAGACAAAATGCTTATAAAGCTCTTTATAGACTGCAGAGACAACTTCAGACATTATTATGCAGTTGTCTCCAATAAAACGGCTCAGCTCCTTTTTAGCAACAGATCAAAGATTCTGCCTACCAAGAATTACACAGAAATGACTACTGCTTACAGGCTTCAAATAGAGTAGCAGCAACATGGTTGGAAGCCTACATGTACACCTTGCACAAAAGAAAATGGGACAGTTCTATATATCCCGTTCCACTGGACTAACCGTCGAAATTGAATTTTTCATGTCTTGAAAGCATGACTTAAGATATATATTAGATTTATATATAGTATTGTTCTAACATAGGTATTTTGAAACAAAATCAAACTTTTTTGAAATAACATGCTTTTTCCCCATATTTCAATTCTATACGCAAATTATGCCAAAGTGTCAAGTTTTGTAAAAGTCACACATGTAGTTTTTAAAAAATTAGCTCTCAAAATTTTAGCTCCTCCATGTTAATTGAATTTGGTATATATTTCATAATATCTCTTTTTTTTATTAAACTTATTTGAATCTTCCTTTCACATTGTGAAATTTAGGTTAATTGCAAATAAATTTCCATTCTATTTTTTGATTTATTTTTATTTCAAATAATTTAAAAAAAATTTTTGAAACAAATTTTGAATTATAACCTATGAAATTTTTAACATCATCTTACAGTAGATGTATTTCAAAGCATACCTGCAAAAAAAATTATTGTTTTTTATTCAAAATTTCCTAAGATATATGTGAATTTACATTTTGGCACATTTTGAAGTTTGGCATATTCTTTAAAAGCGATAATAATGCCAAATGTGGTTTATGCTCTTTGTTAAAATTATTTGAAAGTACGAACGATGACCTTTTCTCCACTCATGTGCAATGAAAAAAAGAAAAGGAAGGTTGCTATATATTAATAAGTTCACTCAATGAATTATTCTTGGCGCAAGCTGAAAAAAAATGTGCCAAGATAAATATTTAAATTTCTCTAAATTTTGCATAAAAAATTACAAAATTTAATATCTAGGCATAATTTGACTCACAGAATCAAAACAGGGACAGAAAAAGTCCAATTTTGTGTCAAAATACTTATGTTAGAATAATGCTATACATAAATAATGCTAATATATATATATAATGCTAATATATATCCTAAGTCATGCTTTCGGGACATGGAAAACACAAGTTAAATTTTGACAATCGGTGCAGTAGAATGGTAGATATAGAACTGTCCCATTTTCTTTTGTGCAAGGTGTACATGTACTAGCAGGTAATTGATAGTGTTAGACAAAGCTTGTGTTGATGTACTGCAATCACTACAACTTATATGCTCAGTTCTTGTTGCGTTGGGAACCTCCAGCATCTTTATAAAAACTTGAGTGACGACAAAAATGCTCAAGAAGTTTACTCAAAGTTTGTGGCAATGATATATTACCATACTGAAAATTGAAGCTAGGTTAATGCATTTTGTTTGAGTCAGAATGGTAAATACATTTGGCCTATATTAGTCATTCATTTACTCCTAATGAGGAAGTAGGTAAGACCAGGTTTCTTTTTTATTGCCTGTTGATGGCCTTTACCAGAATTACTGATGAAAACTGAAGTCATTAAAGTGTGCAGCACATCCTAATTCCAATCATATTCCACCAATTATCTATGCAGTAGGATCCTTGATCACTGTGATAAACAGAAACTTCTCACTGGTGGCAATAGATAATTTCTGTACATTTAGGAAAAGCTGCACAACTTTGATAGTGCACCAAATACTGCCTTTTTAAAGTTCAATGAAATATTTGTGCTGCCTATGCTGCCACTACTTTATTTACAATCCTCATATAAATGTCAGGTATATAAAATAGTGAATATATTTAAACCAAATAAATAAACAAATTAAAAAAATGTGAATATATTTAAACAAACAATAGCCAGAAACAATACAGGAGTATTTTATCAACATTTGAAATTTCTTTCAATTTTCACGGCTTTAATATTTTAAATTTAAAATAATGAAACTTTCAAAACTTATTATAGAAAAATATGTACCAACTATTAATATGTATGAAGTTAATTAACCTCAAAACACGGATAGATAAAAGAGGCAAAATACAAGATGAATTTGCTTACCCGACATGCAAAACAACCAGGATGCCATTGACTATTCATAGCAGAAATATAATTTTCTGTGATAGGACGATTGCATCCAGCACATTTCAGTGCAAACATCTCCAAATAATCATCACGGCAGTATGGTTTCCCATCCTTTTCATGGAAGCCTTCTTCTCCAAACTGCTTACCACACTGAGTACAGAAGAAATGTTCCGGGTGCCACGTCTTTTCTAATGCCGTGATACATTTCTATAAAATAAACAATATGTTGTCCCTGATATCAAGCTTCAGAGTTTATTAATTCATGAAAAATAAACGTTAAATTTTATCAAAAGCCAATAGTTTATTAAATACTAGTTTAAAGATCTTAATATAGTATATGAACTAAAAACAATAAGATAATAATTTTTTAAAATTTAATTTAAATATACTCACAGCAAGAATTTAATGATATAAGAAGTCTATTTTATTTCGCATTTTAAATCCCAAAACATATTATTAACTAGGAATATTCAGTATTAAAAAGCCTCAGATTACAAATTCAGTAAGCTCAGATACTTCTGTTAAATTGACTCTTACAATTGTAGATACAAAAATTAAATTTTTATCTGCTTTAATTTAAAAATTACTGATTTGCTGTAGAACACTTACATTGGAAGTTGGCTGATTTAAAATTTTATAATAATATTCATAATATCACTTTTCAAAAAAGAGTGATTGTATAATTATTCTACCCTTGTCAAGCAGCATATAACAACAAATCATACTGTACTTGAAAATAATAAACTGTAATTAGTAGTAGTAGTCATGTAGCCAGTCTGCAGCTTAGAGTAACTGATGATGATTAATAAAACTATTAAAAAAACTTGGAGTAATTAATAATTATACCCAAAATTAATGCTGAAAATCTAAGTAACAAATAAACAATAAATGTAAATATTTTTATTTATTTATTTTTTAAGTACTGTAACAGTAAATACAAAAATGAAGCAAAGATGAGGAATATGATTCTGCAATTTTAAATATATATCAGTGCTTATTTTTCTTATTATGCTTAAATAAGTCTCTTAAAATTGCATAATATAACTAAAATTTACGTGAATGCAATTCTTTTACACTTTTGAAAGTAACATGACTGTAACATGATCCACAAATTAAAGGAGAAGCCATTCAATTTTATTGATGGCCAGTAAAATTTTCTTTTTTCAAAGGGCTGCACATTTAATCATTAAGCATTCATTAAGAATGACAGAACACTTAGTCACCTCATCACTGAAAACATTGTCCAAGATGCACCAGAAGGAGTGACTGATATCATACCTCATGTTGGGGGTACACTACAGAAACATTAATGCCTTCTCAAGGATCTGAATTTCAGCCCATTGACATAGAAGTCAACATTGCTAACTAGCATAGTGAACGGACTGGCGGGCTGTAAATGTGAGAACTTTCTGCCTTATATAAAATGTTATATGTTCGTAATAAAATTATCTCATTTTATAAGACTGCACAAAGTGTAATTCTACTACAAAGCTATAACTGGCATTCTATCCCAGACTTTTAATATTTTTTTCATATTTAAATGCAGTAAAATTCCAGCAATTAACTGAAATCACAATAAATCCAGATAATTAGAAATTCTATAAAAACGGGTACTATCCTTTTTTTTTTCTGGAAGAGGAGAGCATACATATATTTACTATGATGAAAGCGAAAGATTTTTTATCAAACTTAATTTTATCTTAACACTGATTGCACAGTTAAAAAGAAAACAGCATTCTTAAGGCATTCATAAATAATATTACAATTTAAAAAAATTAGCCAATAATTCATTCTTTCAGGATATTCTGAAGCAGTTTGACCCACATTAAAGGAAAACACATTTAGTCTAGTTAATATTTTGTCAATAAAATGAAATGAAATCCATGAAAATTCCAAAAGAAAGGAAACAGTTCAGTATGTGGTTCAAAGAGACAAACTCAGAAATAATTGAAATTTTAAACTTAAAAATACTGAAGATAGCCATCAGCTGTACCAAAGTTTAGAAGTAACCTAAAGAATAAAATAACAGAAGTTAATGAGAAGATTAATATATATGTCTAAGCACAAAGCATGGCAAGATATTGAATACTGGCTTGATGGGACTCTTTGTATTAATGTACGGAAGATAAGATAAAAGAGTTTTGTTTAACATGAAACAAACTGCATTAAATACCTTCAAAATTAATATTCTACTTACTCCCAATATAGCAGCATTACAATAAGCACACTTTGGAGAAAATATGTTGTGATAATCTGTTTCACAATAAGGTACACCATCTCGCTCAAAAAAGTTCTTTGTTCCAAGCTCCTGGTGGCAATGACCACACACAAAGTGTTCTTTGTGCCAAGTTTTGCCTAAAGCTGTGACAACCTTTTAAAAAAGCAAAAAGAACGAACAAATATTTAAATATAGGAAAATTTCTATATAGTGACTTAGTGACTCCAAATAGTGACTTCTATTTATTAACACAGCAATACACACATTGTTATTAATACTTTTACTGCATTACAGCACATATCTAAAAAACATCATAAATGGGTTGTATCTTTTTTTCTGAGAGGATAGCACATGTTTTCAGGTTATTTGAAAAATACATAATAACAGACATGTTGATCTAATTAATTAATTAAAATGAGAACCTGAATAATTTTTTTATCCATCTCCCTGATAAGAGCAAACATATTTCAGTCTGGCCATTGCCTTAATTTCTTCACTTTTGCTTAGGTTCTAAAATTGGTCTTACTGGTTCTCAACTTTTTTTTTTTACACTTTTTTTAATACTTAAGTTATAGTTTTAGTATTTAATATTATTTTGTAATATATAGTTTTGCTGCTACGTGCAATTATTCCTTTGGTTTACATAACATTTATATTTTAAAGATTTTTCTTAATTTTTTCCCCTGTATGTATATATATATATATATATTGCCATTTTGTTCATAATGTACCTTCCCATTTTTCTTGCAACTTCTGCTTTTCCCAATTTTCCAAAAATTTCAATTTTAATGACATATATTTTTCAGTAATGTTTTATTGTTAATTATGAAGTTTTAATTATGTTTGATATGTAACCTTGGCACTACCGTGCTTTTTCGAATAGGATTCAGAGGGTTTCGGTTGTGCTATAGCTTTTGCATTCTTACCTGTTAATTATAGTATAATAAAATTGGCAGCTAGATGTTTATTATAATTAGAAAATTTTCTATATACCATCTCCAAGGAACAGAAATTCAATTTAAAACCCCGAATTACTATAAGAAAAAAGTTTTTTAGTCAGTATTTTAAATTAGTGTTTTCTAAACCTCTATTGCTTTAAAAACATAAAAGTTTGTTAAGAAAAATCCTTAATTGCAAAAATACCAAAATCAAAGTAAAAATTTTAAGTTATAATTAGAAAATTTTCTATATACCATCTCCAAGGAACAGAAATTCAATTTAAAACCCCGAATTACTATAAGAAAAAAGTTTTTTAGTCAGTATTTTAAATTAGTGTTTTCTAAACCTCTATTGCTTTAAAAACATAAAAGTTTGTTAAGAAAAATCCTTAATTGCAAAAATACCAAAATCAAAGTAAAAATTTTAAGTATTGAAAAAGTAGCTAGTCATTAATCGCAGATTATCTGACTTGTCAAGGGGAACACACCAATCTACTATCAATTACCAACAACTAAATTAAGAGAGAGTGTTTCATCTTTTTTTCAGGTAAGGATCAAATTACATTTCTGCAAGAGCCAAATCAAAAGTCCTGAGCAATACTCAATCAATAGAAGTACTTTAGTCCATTTTAAGTCAAAAGAACCTTTATAAACATAATCAAATTAGTAAATAATTTTTTAAATTTAAGTTGCTCATGAAGAACACAACTAAATGATATATTTCCAGACATATATGTATATATATACATAAAAGTGTGTTTCTTCAACATAAAACAAATTGCATAAAATGTGCATTTCTTCCACGCGTAGGGAAAAGGGGCGTCTAATTGAGACGATTTAGATTAATATAGGAAGATGTAATAGATATTAAGAGTTTGTCAATTAATTGACGCGGTATTGTCTCAATTAGTCGTCAGTTGAAACGCGTGGAAGTAATATTTCAGCGAAAGGGACACAGTTCTTTTCCCCTGACGAGACAACTATGCAACTCTCGCTGAGATATTACCATTTTCTATTGTATTTGTTTTTATTTCTAAGCATTATTTGAGTTGTATTTTCATGTGAATCTTTACTTAGGATTCTAAGTTTTAATTGTATTTAATGTGTAATTTTGGCACTAACGTGCTTCTTCGAATAGGATTTCAGAGGGTTTAGGATGTACTATGGCTTTTGGCATTCTTACTTGTTAATAACATATATATATATATATATGCACACACACATAATAATCTTGCAAGTGAGAAAAATAAGGGAAAAGACAAGTTTGAATTCAGATGTAACAAAATTTCCTTACTAAACTCATACCAGTGAAAAATTTAATTACAAGCTGAATTTATGTAGGGTTTTATTTTCATTTAAAGTATTTACGAGGTTTACTTCAGAATTATTCAGATGCATTTTTTAATCTCATGACTACACTTCCATATTAATTACATCAGGTTTTTAAAAGTAATGGGAATTGAGGATGCTATGCTTTCTAACAAATTACAATTAGAAAAGACAGAATACTAATACTATTTCAAATTCTAGTGTACAGTTTCTTTTCAATAAATGAAAATTTTTCAGAGTAACTTCCTCAAGAATATTTTAATTTTCAGCCACATTGTAGTAATTATAGCAAGAGGAAAAGTAAAGCATCACATATTTTCCTTGCAATAAGATTTATTTGAAAAATTTTGACTTCAAAAAATATTTTAATTTACATCTCAAAACTAAGGTGCATGTTCATAGTGAGAATGTTTTGAGAATTACATTCTGAAACAAGCATATACAGTTAGTTCTCTTTATCCCAACAGCTGAAATTTTATTTTAATGATGAATTTATGCATTACATAATATGAATTTTAAATGACACAAAAAATGAACATTCAGAATAAATGCAAATGGTAGTAACAATATATATATATTAACTGATTCTAAAAAAGAAAGTAATAAACATTACTTTTCACAAATTGACTAACATATCTCAATTAGAGTATGCATCTTTTTTTTTTTTTTTTTGAGAAATAATAAAATGCTGCAATTTAAACTTTAAACTTAGAATGTTAAATAAAACCTGATTTTATAATAAGCTTTTTACTTGAAGCTAGGGTTAAAACAAGGACTGATAAGAGTGATTTAGCTAATCATTTAATGCAGACATTACAACATAATTGTCAAAACATTAAAAAAATTAAATTAAAGAAGAATGAGATATTTAAAGCTATATAAAAAACTGAATTGAAGGGCTCAGCTCCACTTTTGGTAGATTTTGCATTCATGGGTCTTTGTTAAAAAAAAAATCTTTGCATTGAAGTAAAAAGCCATTGCACTAGCTGCAAAAAAATCCTTTTTACTAGCACTTTTAATGATGTTTAGAACATAATATATATAATGAACGTTATAAACGTTTAGAACGTAAGTTTTTCGGAAAATTTAAAAATGTGGAGCTCAGCCCTTCTTGCTGCAAGCCCTTCAATTTCTTCTCAGCTCTCTAATTCTTTGCTAATAAATATAACAAAAAGTTCATAAATTGGACAGTTTCTAATAATGGCTTAGTAAAAAATATTTGATTTTTTTAACAAATACCTATGGTTAGGAAACAAACAAAAAAAAAAAAAAA
>KK122029.1:302082-344975 GCA_000611955.2 Stegodyphus mimosarum | reverse complement strand
AAAAAAAAAAAAAAAAAAAAAGTAATTCCATTGATTTAAAAGGAAATGGTGCACTAAATGTAAACAAATAGTAATTTATATATTAAACAAGGAATTTCAACATTTAAATTTATTTCATGTTCTTCAACCTACTTTAATTTGAAAAGCATTATTTCACATTTACTCCAATTACATATGATATTTTTTCATATCATCCTAACATTAATAAATTTTAAAAAGAGTCCCCCTCCCCAATAACATTATACAGAATAACAATGTTATTTGAAAAAATTCTGACAATGTATTTTGATAAATAATTTTTTTTACACATTTTTTTGAATAACAGCAGCATAAGTAGTTTTTTTAATTCAGTTTCCTTTCTTTTTTTATCTTATTCCCCTTTATTTCTTAAGAACTTTGCCAATACTGCATGTCTTTATGAGATTGTTTTCCTCATGTGAAAAATTGGTACATTGCTAGTTATAGATAAATACTGCATACCATATACATTTTTCTATTTTATCTTTCTTGTTAATTTTATGTAACACTATTTGCATTTTCTGCCAAATTTGTTAATTCGTCCAAAATATTGCATCTTTAAATATCATTTAATGAATTGTATGAATCTAAAGTTTGATGCACCATTTCTGTATATTTATGTCAATAACTTTAAACAGGCTAATTACCTCACATTTCCCTTAACATAAATGCTATCAATTCATCAGAAATTAAGTTTATAAAGACTTATTTAGCCTATGAATGTAGTTTTTTTCACTTTTAGGCCTACACATACAGCCACATTCACAAGGCCCAAGCCTTAGTCCCCAGGTTTAAGGGACTTAAAATCATCTCAGAATTTCCTAATGATAATGGCGAGATAAATGCCACCACACATCATGAAGTTCGATCCTTGCTGTTAGAAAAAAATGGAACATTATCGTACCTATGTTGCATTAGAAAAGAAGAAGAAGAAAAAAAAAAGGGAGGGGGAGTAACGTAGAAAATACAATTTTGCAAGGGGGTGTAAATGCATTTATTATATGTACCATGCACATATTTAGATTCTGACCATATAAAATCATCTGTGTGCCAGAGAAATTTACTAAGAAGGTGAATTTATTATGTTTCTGTATAAATGGTAAAGTGATTCATTTAAAATATTTCTAATTTACACTTTCAAAAATTATTTTAAATGAATTTATAAATGTGTAATTCTAATTATGCATAATTACAAAAAACTGCCTCTAGTAGATGCGTACTATTTAGATCTGTATCCTTTTCATGGCTAAATATTGCATAACACTAATACTGCTTATTGAGTGACTGTTTAAAATACAGCTTTATCTAATCAATGGATACAAAGCCTTTCACACCTACTTTTTAACCTTGATTTTTAGCAATACTTGAGAATTTCAAAGGTAAATAAAGGTAAGAAAATTCAAAACTTAGAATAGTTCTTGGAAATGAGAATGACCGAATATAATGACATGGGCACTTATTTTTACAGACTAAAAATGTTTATTAAAATTTGAAGCACATTTAGGTGCTTTTAAATAAATTAAATAACCAACAGAAATACAAATAAAATATGCATTTTCATTAATAAAACATAGCCTTTATGTTTTACACATCATCATGACCACTTTTTACATACATCATATGACTGTTGCCTCACCCTGCCTTTCACTTGCACATGGTAGCTCCCATTTGAAAGCATAGCCTTTTGCATAGATGTTCAGAGAGTTCATTTCGATTAGCAATAAAATAAAATTTATAAATTTTTAAAATTTTCCAAATGTTGAGAATTTAATGAAGGGGGGGGGAAAGACGCTACTTGAGTATATTTCCCCTTAAAGGTATTTAAATATTGATTTATATAAAATTAATTCTTTAACATTTGGAGAAGATTTATACACCCAAATTTTAATAAAAATTTGTATTTTTAATCAATTATTTCATTCTCAATTCATTAGCATTCTAAGTTAAATAACCAAATTAATCTTGCAGTACCTTCACAAAATTTTTAAAAAAAGTCATTTAATTTATAAAGCAATTTTAATTATTTAACCAGGGAGAAAATACAATTCTTGTCACACTTTCACTATTTTAGATATCTGGTAAAATCAAACAACACTTTTAGAGGGAAAAAATTACAATATGCTTACATAATGAAAACCTTACCTGGCCAACTATGGGCTTATTGCATGCAGTGCAATGACCTTTAGGGCTTGTGTTAACTCCTTGTTTGCTCATGTCAGACTGTAGAGTACCAAGCATAGAATCCAACTGATCTACACCCTTGCTGCTGCCGGTTGGTGATCGGCTCACCTTATGCGGCTTAGCGTACTGTGTTTCAGGTGTCTTGTTTGGCTGAGTATGCTACAAATGTACAAATAAGTTATATTCAATTGCTAACTAAATGCACTATGTGTTAGTAAAGAGTATGCCTAATAGGCATCAGCAAACATAAAGTGGTTGCTTTCAGAACAGTTTGCCGGGAAAAAATGTTTCTAAGCTTCCAAGTTGCAAAAGTGGGGCCTCACAGCACTGTGGGAAAAGTCCCCATTATTTTCTTTATCATTTTCCCATCAACACCCAAGCCGAGAACTCTGATTCGGCAAGTTCAGTTACAAGTTGACTGAAAAGGGCAGACTGACAGGATTGGCAGGCAACATAAGAAGGGAAAGATCCCCAAATTAAGGGAAGTGGCCTACATCCCTCTTCAAAAGTATGATGGGACTATTTTGAGGAGAAGAGTGGGTGGCTTGACAGGGAGCAGTTGTAGGAGATTTTCTAAGCCACATGGTTGGGCTATATTTAGAAACAGGTGCTGGCAAGAGGGATGCTACAGAGCATGTCTCTCACACCCACTCTTCTCCTGGGTTTCCATAAATATGTAAACCACTTGACTGAAGAGGAGCTGTGAGAACTGAGTTCCATTTATAAATAGAAACAATAGTTTTGAGCAAATATAATTCCATAAATACATCTAGGTTGTTTGGATAAAATGACTTACCATTATATTATTTTAACAAAAGCCTCTATTTCAAACAACACAAAATATAGCAATATTCATGTAAAATTATTTAAAAAAATACATTTTAATATATTATGGAGTACATTGACAGAATTCAAGAAAAGAAAAAAAAAAGTACTATCAAATATCTGAAACAATTATATTAACATTTATATTAACATTAATTATATTACACATTTTATTTATTCAATTCTGTTATCATAATTGTATGCATAATGTATGTAATATGTGTTATGTTCTGAAGGAAATGCAAATAAGTTTTAAGTTAGTAATTACAGTTAAACAAGTATATTAAAAATCTGATTAGGATATAAAATTGTAAGCATCAATAACCATATTAAAGCAAACACTTTCTTCACAAAATGTGCTTCTGAAAACCCTATTCATCCTAAAAGTATATATTCAAATAATTTATTATATGTTTTTTAAGATGAAAACACATTTATATAGTTTTACTTGAATTTATGTTAAATACAACTGCTTGTTCATTTCCTTAGTTTTAAATTATCTTAAATATATCAGATCATCTTTACATAGTTGTCTTACATTCAGATCATAAAGAATTAGTTTTGAAATCGTTATACATATGTTACACATCAATTTTATAAGGTGCTCAGTATATATCAATTGTACAAGTTGCTATATAAACATACAGCAGTTTTTAAGTTGCTTCTGCTTTTAAATTTTGTGCTTGCATTTTACTTTTACTTCTGTTGAAATTTATACCTTGAATCACTTGTCTGTAAAAATTTTTAAGCAAAATACAAAGGTAACTAATTTAAAATGAATTCTGCATATCTTTGATGTGGCAGCATAGAAGTCAGAAATGCTCTTAATTCTGTGTCAGTAAATGAAGCAAATAGAAGTTCACATTAGGATGTCAACCTATTAAAAGTATGGACAAATAAAATTACTTAATTCTTTAAAGAAACAATCTGTAATCCTTGTTATATGCTTATTTAAGCTAAAGGGTTTGTTTTATTTTCATTTTGTTCCAATGAAATACAATAACAAATGCAGAAGTGTGAACAACTAATCATGCCAAAATGGTATCAGAAATAAAAGCATATTCATAAAATCTTAATGGTTAACTAGCATACAATCTACATTTTTAAATGACAGCACTTTTTTTTTTTTTTGCATGCCACTTTAAAGATTCAAATGTACTTGTTTGAGCTAAAAGGAAGTTCTATTTAATTATTTCAACTTCCTTCACTCAAAGTAACTTAGAGTCAGTTTGATGATTAAAAATGTGAAAATAAAAAAACATAAAGAGTAAATATTTAAAAACATGCAAATAAAGAGCAACATACACATATAAAAAAAGCTTAGATTATTAAATACTTCCTTTTAGCTAAAATTACATTATAAATATTCCCTTCTGTCTTGCATTTTATATCTAAAATTTTTCTATTTTATCCTTTCCATTTTATTTGCATATTTTCTCATTTTTAATGCTTTTACTTTTGTGTTTATATATTCTACTACCTGTCAGATTTGCTCTGGGTTAAGGAAGTCACGTTACAAAAGCTTCCTTTAGGCTTAAATGAACAAAGTTATATCCTTATTAATTACTTTTATGTTATTGTAGCTTTATGCACATGGTAAGGACAGTTAAAATATAATCAATAGGTAATATTTAAATCAAAAATTAAATAAAGAAAGTGGTTAACAGTCAAACAGGAAGCACACAATTCAAAACTGAAACAAAAACAAGTGACTTAAAAATAATACAACATAATAAAATTAATAAAAAATTATTAATATAAAACAGTTGAAAATTCCTTGATCTTTTTTGAGGAATAACAGACGAATTTTCAGAGCCACAATTCTGAATCATATCTAGATGACTGTGGAATCTTAAAATAATTCAAAATTAAGAAAGTGCCGAATGAAAATTAATTCAAGTAAATTATTAATTAAAGCTCTTTAAAAGCACAACACAGTAAAAAATTTTTAAACATTTTCTAATTTTAATTAATTATTAAGATCTGATCTGCTCTGTTCTGATGTAACTCTAGAACAAAAATTAAAAATAAATAATGTAAAAATTAATTACTATATTCACAACTGTGCATTTTATAAATAGGAATATGTGACAGCAATGCTACAAAGGATACTTTTAATAATAATTATATAAAACAAAGCATTTTCAGAATATATTTGACTGAAGGTAAAGGTGATTGAAAACAAGGGAGAAAGCACCATGAGTGAAATTCAAACTTTAGTTTTAAATTTGTACAAAAGCATACACACACCTTAAAATCTGACAATGATGCCATTAAGTCATCTAATTCTTTAGTAGCAGAGGAAGCTGCAGGAGCTGCTGATTCAATGGTCTGAGGGTGTGGTGGGAAGGAGCTCACAGAATTTATAACTGGAGCTTGAACAGTCTGTTTATATTTAACATTAGAGCTGAAAAAGAAAAGAAGATAATATTTTTAACAAATAACTTTCTAATTTAAAGAACGGTATGCTAAGATGAAATGGATAAACAAAGAACAAGATTTCTTACATATTTTACATCAAGTCTACTCCTTCAAGTGATTTTTGATATTAAAACAAGATGACAGAAAAAAACTGGATGGCCGGTTGAATTGATTATTAAAAAATAAATAAATAAATAAAAATAAAGCAAAAAAGTCTGCCTTTCTCACAGTTAAAAATACCTTAATGCAGATGTTTTTATAGAGATCTTCCTATGAAAAAACTGGCTTATAGTCATCTCACACATACAGAAAATTAAATACATATATCAACAGCCTGTTTGCCAAGCTTAAAGTTGGAACAAATTACCAGTGTTTAGTGATCTTAGCCGTTCAGTTATTAGCAGGCTAACTAGAAAAAGAAGTACACCACTTGCACTGTTTTTGAATGTAAGATTATCACAGAAACAAAATTAAAGTGCCCCCACATAGATAAAATACTGATATCCCCGACTGCATAATCAACATATTCAATTCTAATTTTCTAGCAGTGAATCCTGTATATCCATGAGCCAAACAGTGATCTATTAACGATTCTGGAAAATTTCAATGATGCTTAGGAAATTAAATTCAAAACATATTTCTACAAGAAGTCAGACATGTTTATTTTGCTAAAATACATGTCAAAGTTAGATTCAATAATTCTAAATTGATACTGAGACAAAAAATAATTACCAGATATGCAGAAGAAAAGCATACCACTTTAGTAAAAAATTTCGTAAATTTCTAGCAAATTTAATATCACAATAAATAATTAAAAAGCCTATTGGAGTACTTCTCTTTAAATCAATCATATGCACCTGACTGGAGCTTATTGTGCTTAAGTTTAATACCAACAATTATAGAAATTAAAAACAAATCCAACAAAAATGAATAACTTTCAATACATGGATTTTCTCTCAGTTAAAAATACCATATATTATTAGATCAAATGCATGCTTAAACTTATACAATTCATTTTATTCCTAAAAAAAAATACACCACAATTCTACCATTCTCTATAAAAAGTGCATTTTCATTCTGGTAGTACAGATATTATCTGCAATTTATTCAAAACTGTGATAATCACAAAAGAATTGCATATAAGGGAAATGAAAATGAATCAAATTTATGTATATAGCTGCCCACACAATATAGTGACAAAAAGCAATATAGTAAGCCAACAGCCACACAATATAGTGGTTAGGGAAGCCGACTACGATACCAAAGGGTCCGGGTTCGAATCCCAGAGAAGGCATGGTTGTAACTGTCTGTTCCTTCATAAGGGCCAAAGGTGGCCCCACCTATTAGGCACATCAATAAAAAAATGAGTGCCACTTCTAGCCTTAGTAGTGGCCAAGCTGAAGTCAACTGAGGGCCTGCCATTGGGGGGGGGGGATATAAGATACAAGCACATTTTCACAAATTTTAAAAAAAGAATCAGAATTTTTTTTTTTTCAATAGTAATCTATTACTGATACAGTCCATAACTTCACACTGGATTTAATTTAAGGTTAAATTTTATCTAATTTTAAATCTCACAAGCTTTCTTTACATAAATTACAATATTACAAATTTTTAAGAGTTTTTTTTAAATGCTCTACATGTTTGTTACCATATTTTTAATAAAAAGAACTTGTACTAACATACAAAACAGAGAAGTGCTAACATTATCTAATGTGTACATAATCAAGTGTAACTTCTAAATCACAGTAAACTGAAAATGAAAAAAAATTCAATTGCTTTGGAAATTTCCTTGAGATTTAATGCATATTTCAGAGAATCTGCAAAATCAAATTAAAATTCCTATTCCACATTACCTTTTTACATCCTTACATCAGGAATTTTAATTCTGAAATTTATTTCCAGCATGAAGTTTTTTTTAATGTCTTCAGAACAAACAACAGAGTCCATTCTGAAAAATACTGTTTAAATTTATTATGCTACCATTCCAACTAAAAAAACCGTGTCCCCCCCCCCAAAAAAAAGTTAATTAAGGTTTGAAAATTTAAAACTGTTTCTCTATATAGAAAATCATAGATGTAAATGAATTTTAAACTAACTGCTTTGGAGATTCTGGCAATCCACTCTGCAGTTCATCCAAAAGGCTGTCAACGGTAGGTCGAACAGGTTCTGGAACACCATTGGCAGCCATTTTATTTGGAGAGGTCTCATTAGTGTAAATATTATAACCTGGTGACTGGTAACCTAAAAAAAAAAGGAACTTACTATAAGAATGTTAACATAAAAGGTACTGCTGATACTTACAATAAAATGAACTCATTAATACAGCAAAACCTTTGACCACACATATTATGAACCTCTTTGGCACCCTGGCAAAACATTTCAATCTTATTCAGAAGGACTGTCAGGCACAAAAACATGCATTTGAAGAGATTAATGAACATGGTTTCTTTAACTGATTCAGTGACTCATGTGAAAGAATTATTATTGCAAACTTCTAACAAAAAAGTAGAAATAAATTAAAAAAAAGAAGCAAAATCATAACAATGAACCTGCCTCATAGTCGACATTCATCTATATTACACAGTCCAGTCACATTAATGTGACCACCACGTACTTTCCATGTCAGAGTTAAATAACCAATCACAGAAGGCAGGTGGCAGCACAGTGCAGTTGAGCGTATATAAAGGGTGTGTGAGGGCTTCGGAAAACATTTCAATCGTTGGCGTAATGCAGAAACGAAGCGATTTATCCGACTTCCAAAAGGGCATGATCATTGGCTTTCGGGCCAAGGGTGGAAGCATTTCCGAAACGGCTGAGTTTGTGAACTGTTCGCGTGCCGCCGTGGTAAAAGTGTACCGTGCATGGCAAAATGAGACTGTCCAAAATCAGCGACGTGGCAAATGTGGTGCACCACGGGCCATAGATGACAGAGGCGAACGACGGTTGCGGAGATGCGTTCGGGCAGATAGACGGGCTACCGTTGAGCAACTGACCACCAAAATGAACCAAGGGGCTACCAAAAGTGTCTCCCAAAGTACTATTCAGCGAACATTGCTGCGTCTGGGCCTCCGAAGCAGACGCCTGGTTCGTGCACCTATGCTGACTGCTGTTCATCGACGGCGAAGGCTAGAATTTGCACGCCAGTACAGCAGCTGGACGTCCACTGAGTGGCGACAGGTTGCGTTTTCGGATGAATCGCGTTTTATGCTCCATCGGACAGATGGACGTTGGCGTATAAGGCGTGAAACCTCTGAAAGGAACCACCCTGCAACCATTGCCGGAACGGTCCAAGCTGGAGGCGGGAGCATTATGGTCTGGGGAATGTTTTCCTGGCATTCTCTAGGTTCACTGATCATTGTGGAAGGCACAATGGATCAATACAAGTACGCATCTGTCCTTGCGGACCATGTTCACCCCTACATGCGCATTGTTTTTCCTCAGGATGATGGCATCTTCCAGCAGGACAATGCGAGGTGCCATACAGCTGCCAGTGTACGTGCGTGGTTCGAAGAGCACCAGGATGAGTTAACCGTCCTCCCCTGGCCAGCAAACTCACCTGACTTAAACCCAATCGAACATCTGTGGGACCATCTCGATCGAGTTGTTCGCGCCATGGATCCTCAACCGCGTAATCTAGCGCAGCTGGCCACGGCATTAGAGTCGGCATGGCTCAACATCCCAGAGAACACCTTCAGGGACCTATGTGACTCTCTTCCTGCACGTCTCGCAGCAGTCCGCTCTGCGAAAGGTGGTTATTCTGGCTTTTGACAGATGGTCACATTAATGTGACTGGACTGTGTATTTGGTAACTATGGTGGTAGAGACTATCTACACATCTTTATTCTTTTAATAACGAATTTTGTAAAGTAAAAAATATGTTTTCCCTTACATTAATTTATACAAAGTATCTCAGAAATGCAAATATATTTTCCTGAGTAATAAATGAAATTTGCAAGCAAAGGTCTAGTAACTAAAAATACTGTTTCTTTTTCAAATAATATTTATTAAAATTAGTAATATAATTAAACAGAATATTCATTTTTTTTACAAAGTTAATGTAGTCAGTTCCTCCTTATACGAGGGCAGATTAATCAGACTGAAGATTAATCTGGCCTGAAATAAAACAAGTTACATTTTTTAATGATAAAAAATATATTATCCCAAGATATCAGCATAAAAAAAAGGTGGCTACAAAAAGTATGAAAAAAAGGAGGAATGTGTGGGGGATAAAATAAGGACAGTAGATTGCGGTACTATTAAAAAAAAAAAAAAAAATTTCTAACCCGCTTTTCTACAAAAGTTTGAAATCAATGACATTGTTTAAGTTCTATTTTAAATATTATTCTTTAATACCACTTTAAAATTGATTTTAATAATTCCTAATAACATGTATTTTCCTTTATTTGTAATTTTTTTGTTTTTATTTATTTATTATTTTTAATTCCTTGTACGAAGTAAAGGAAGTATGGTAACTGTGAAAAATTTCGGTTATCATATTTCAACAAATAATATCCATTTCAACTGCTCTCAAAACCATCTGAATGATGTTTTTGCATGATATCTGTACACACAGACAGAATAAAAGCCTGTTTTTGCCAAAAAGGATTGTAAAATTGATTTAAAATGGATTCAAAAGAGAGTATTTCTTGACGTCTGTATGCACAAACATACGTATGTATCTTGCATAGCTCAAGAACGAGCAGCCGTAGAACACTGAAATTTTGTAAATGGGACTGCTATAACATGTATTAATGCACCACCCTTTTTCGTTGCAATCGGCCGCAGCAATCATATATAAATATATATTCCCACTCTCTTACCTGGCTCAGTGAGCTTAGTTTTTTATTCTTATATGTTGGTAAACGGTGCATTTTTTTGCTATAAAAAGCAATTGAATTATGTGGTTTTTATGCTCCAGTTATGGTTTTTACATCTTTTGTTAATCTGCACGCAGTAGTTGTACAGAGTCTGGCAGAAATAACTCCCCAATCTAAAATGTGAATAACAAATCAATAATCAGAGATATTGAAAACTTCATTTAACAGTTTGATATAGTAATATTTATCACTGTTACATTACATGGCGTTTAAATTAGGTTTTGAAAATCACATCATCCAAATGATGATCATCATGCTGTATGCACTTTTGAAGCTTCTTTCTGAAGTTTTGCATTACCTTTCTTGTCAGGTCTGGTGGTATTGCGGCAATTTTGCCACAGATAGCAGCTTTCAGTTCTTTAACTGTTCTTGGCTTACATTTGTAGATTTGAACCTTCAAGTGCCCCAAAGAAAGAAATCGCAAGGTGCGAGATCAGGGGAACATGCTGGCAATGGAATGCCACCTCGTAAGGAGATCAGGCACCCAGGAAACATTTCGCATAGGATATTCATGAACATCATTCGCAAAGGATATGCCTTTGCTGTGTGTGCAGTAGCACCATCCTGTTGGAACCAGAAATCAGGCCTCATGAGTTCACCGAGTCTTGGCTGTAGGAAGTTTTGCAGTATCTCTATGTAACATGTGGACGCTACTGTTCTGTTCTTCAAAAAAGTATGGGTCTATTATTCTAAAATAAGCAACAACGCACCAGGCAGTTGCACATTAGCTGTGGAGAGATCCCTCATGAACCCTTTGGGTATTGTTTTCGGCAAAGTAATGAAAATTTTGTTTGTTTACGCAACCTGACATATGAAAGTGAGCTTCATCACTTGAGAGCACACTGGCATTAGGAGGAGTAATTTGCAGGATAGCCTCACACGATGCAGCGCGTTTGATCCAATCAAGTTCACTGTGTCTATAGGCCGAACATTGTGGGGATTGTGTAACGGCGTGTCACACTGTTCCAATGTTCTATGGTATTCAAATGCTGCAAGGTCTAACAGGAGGCTTTGTTTTTAAAGTCGAACCCATTCTTCATAAATTATTGACCCATAACAAAATAGCTTTCCTGTATGGAACTTTAGCATTTCGACCTAACCAAAAATGTCGAAATATTCGCTGTCTGGCTGTAACAAAGTCGTCATTTTTTTAAAAAGCCTCGATGACAAAACTATGATGTTCTCCGATCCATGCCACTGTTGCGACTGGACTGGAATGGTAAGGCACACTTTAATCAATGCCACAACCCCTCCCCTGCGCCACATCACTAGCACCAGAGAAATAATGATGCCAAATTCATGAGTTATTTCTGCAGGACCCTGTAGAATTAACAACAATTTAAAACTTTAAATGCCGAAGTAAAAATTGTTTTTAAACTGTTTAGACCATATTTCATGTTTTACGTTTTTCTGTATTTTACAATTTTTAATGAAGACGTTTTGAGTTTTTATGTATTTTTTGCTTTACCATGAAATGAGAACTGAATTAACTGAATGAGATATATATCTTTAATGAAATTCGAGTTTAAACGAAATGCAGCAAAAAATGTGTATAACTTAATAGGCCATTGAAGGCAGTCATGTGGTATCCACATCAGGTTTTATTATTTTATTTTGTTTGTTTGTTCTGAATATTGATTTAACCTATGCAGTCAAACTAACTTTTTCTTCAGATTAAATTCTTTAAAGTTAATTGTTAAACGTACTTTTCTGTTAATTATAATACGGGTTACCCAGGTTAACAGCAGTTGACTATACACAATGCATAATTGCCAATATAATAACTCAAAATTTATATTCAATTTATTTGAAAGAAATGTTTTCTTATTTTTTTGGGGAGGGGGCAGAATTAATTAATTTTGTGATTTAAATGAACTTTCTACAAATAACCACAGTACTATTACAAGAGAAATAAATTTTTTAAAATGAAGCCTACCTTTTTTTCCAGAGTGATACGCATAACGGGCAGAATTAAGATCCTCCAATAAACTGTCCAACTCAGATAAATTACTTGCAAAATCTGGCTTAGAATTTGATTTTTCATGCATGGCATTGTGAATGGCATGCTGATTTTGATAGATTGGCTGAAAATATAAAGCATCACAAAATTTAAAATAAATAAAAAAGTATTAACCAAAAATATTACAACTAGAATTTTACTATTCCTTATTTTCTAAAATTCTAAATTTAAGGTAGCTACATCATCAGCATTATGCAAGAAATGTGACATAGATTAATCTAGAAATGGCACAGTCATGCATATATATATATATATGTGTGTGTGTGACATTTTCAGTAGATGGGCATAAGGAATGATGAAGCTGCACAATCAGGTCATATCAACACCCGGGTGTTTGTTGTTGCAGAGTGGAAGTTAGACGAAGTCTCCATATCTTTATTTTCTTAAAGGCTTTTATTCTCTTAAATCTCCACATCTTTATTCACTTAAAGGCAGATCCTTTTTTCTTTCAGACTAAAAGCTCCAATTTAAGGCGGGTTACATAACATGCCGGAGTGTTCTCGAAAGTCCGGGTCTAAGGGGGAAGATCCTGAAATTGCGGAAAGTTAATTACAAGTTGCCTGTTCGCGTAGAGCAAAGCTATCGTATTTTTTATATTTTACATATATATATATATATTAGATCTTAGATAAAAAATATGAAAGCAAACTTCGCTTTCCTCCTAGCAAGACGATCCAGCAAACATATATGCGCTGCTATGCTTTTCTGTCTAAGATGCTTACGTCGTACTTTTAAAACCAGTGTACATAAAAAATTATCATATTTAACTATGACTGGATAAACGTCTACTAAAATAATTTGAGATTTGTGAAAATAATGATTGGTGACTCATTAAAATCCAGTTTTTATTGGTTGCGTCTGTATGCCTTCTCCTTCAGCTATGATGGCCATCAAAAGTTAAAAGTACTTCTATGCAATTAAAATACACACACACACATATATATAATCCAATTTCAAAGTGAAGTAAAAAAAAGAGGGAAAACATAATGCTAGAAACAAAGGTAAACCTAAAATCCTATCAATGTGAAGTTTTTGAAATCACCGAAATTACTTGCAAAATGTGGGGAAATAGTTAAAATAATAAAGAATCCACAGAAAAAAACAATGAAACTACTGCGTAAGCATACACGAAAATTTTATCTAAAATGGCACAAAGTTTTATACAAATACAAGAAAAAAAATTAATTTCCTTCTTTTAATGCTTCAAACAGAACTTGTCAGGGTAAAAGTGTTTCTGAAGCCTTAAATTCAGTTGATTAATGAGTTCCGAATGCAAGTTTCGTTCCTCTGAACCATTTGAGATTTAAAACCGCTTTTGCTATTCTTTCATCATAAAATTTAAAATGATTTTTCAAATGGGTCTTAAATCCAGATCAGATCTTTTCCCTGCATGCATTCGTACTCAAGGAAAACAAAAATACATATATACATTGCTCGACATTGAAAATGCAACACCAAGAAGGGGGGTCAGAAATTTATGCAAATTTTAGAGCAGACGCACGTCACTGAGTTACGCGAATGATGTGAAATGCGCAGCTCTCCGACGCACGTGAAGTAAGATATAAGGGAAGGAACGTGCAGAATGGGTAATATTCCTGTCGTTATTTCTGCCAGACGAATTATCGAAGAAAGTTGGTTTTTGTCTCGGAGGATACGTGTAATAGGAGAGAATGCTAGGCCGCCGTCAACGAAGGCACTTCCAGCAGATAGACGATTTTACGAGGGGTATGGTGATCGGACTGAGAAGGGAGGGTTGGTCCTTACGTCTAATCCCAGCCCACATGGATGCGAGCACGGTGTATCGGCTACGGCGAACATGGTTGGAACAAGGAAATGTGGGAAGAAGGAGGGGTGCAGGTGCAGCCAGAGTGACGTCAGCACGCGTGGATCGACGCATTCGCCGACAAGCTGTGGCGGTCCCGCAAGTCACTTGTACCGCGATTCTGCAGCATGCACAAGATACTCTGGATGTTCCCGTGTCGACGAGAACCATTTCCCGTCGATTGGTTGAACGTGGCCTGCACTCGGGTGCTATTGCCTACGATTCCAAGTCACCTCTAGTTCGTATTCAGGGAACTATGACGGCCCAACGATACTTGGATAATGTACTGCGGCCCGGTGGCATTCCCCTACCTTCAGGGGCTGCCTAATGCAATTTTGCAGCAGGATAACGCCCGACCACACACGTGCTCGCATCTGCCAACATGCTCTGCAAGGTATACAGATGCTTCGCTGGCCACCGTACTCTCTTGACCTGTCACCAATCGAACATGTGTGGGATGTGATTGGACGTCGTTTGCAGACTCTGCCCCTGCCTCGTTCAGAAGACGAACTGTGGCAAATGGTTGAAAGGGAAATGGAGAGCCATCCCACGGGACACCATCCGCACTCTTATTGACTCTATGCCTGGACGTGTTTCTTCGTGCATCGCTGTCCGCGGCGGTCCTACATCCTACTGAGCCGACGCCGATCTCGCTCTGTATTCTATCATTTTGAAATAAGGATCACTTATTGCTGCTTGCTGTCTCTGTCTTTTTTTCGAATTTCATTACTTTCTGACCACTCCTTCTAGGTGTTGCATTTTCATTGTCGAACAGTGTACATGAGACCTAAAATCTAAATGCGAAAATAAAACAAATTATTCAACCTAAAATAAAATAAAAACTGCGATATGAAAATATTTTACTTCAAATCTGAAAAAGACGCAACTTTCAAAATTAGAACTATGTTAAAAGATTTTTTAAATGGTCGCGCAAATCAGCCCAAGGTTAAAGTGCCAGGTTATTGATTAGCTTAGTCATCATCTTTGTTAATTAAATAATAAACCAGTCAGTAATGTCTAGCTCATCCAATTAACTTTTTTCGAGGAACTACAATCATTTAATCACAGATTTTCTAAGAACCACTTCGCATACATAGATCTATTTGTATAAGATGGCGAAAGAAAGAGGCCAAAGAGTTATATGCACCAACACGATGAAAAGACGAGAATATGACATAAATTTAAAAGCAAATTCAACCGGATGAAAAAATTTACCTGGTCATCTGGGGCTCCATTGCGATATTCATACCGTTCTGTCGTAACAGTTGTGGTAACTGTAGCATTCGAAGGACGAGGACCATGCGACATCACAGCGGCATAACTATTCCCACTCGATGAAGTGGGACACGTATTGGAAGACAAGTTCAGTTGTGTTTGGCTCTGTAAATCCGCCAACAGTGCATCTGAAAGGACACAATTCAGTATTCAGTATGCAAATTCATTTAAAAAAATTATTGAAAAAGCGCACGTACTTAAAAAAGTTCTCTTTACGTTTCATTAACTGGCAGAAAAATGAATGATGTACACTACAAGATACGCATAATAAAAGCATAAATAGCCATACAATAATAAAGTAAACTGAACCAAAATGAATGAAAAAGTATTCGAATTCCCCAACTGTTAGCGAAGTTATAGCCAATTTTTGAGTAATAATATATATAAGTAAGATAGCAATACTCCTCGAATACCCATTTTTCAATAACTACAAACAATTTTCAAGTTCATAAAATAATATTAGTGAAATTATAGGCATTTTTTGAAACATATAGGAAGCAAATAAATAAAGCTTAAATTTCGTATCCGTACTATGCTACAAATTACACCACGTTTGTCTAGTGGCGTAGCTAGGGTGGGATAAAGGGGTGGACATCCGCCCCCGGGAGTAGCATCCAGGGTGCGCCAAGTTGATGCTACAAACTTTAGAACGAAATGTTTTCCTTTCTTGGTAAACAGAAAGGGGCGCAAATCTTTAGTTGTTCCCGGGCGATGAAAACACTAGCGACGCCTCTGGGTTTGTCTAAGAAGTTCCAGGACTGATGTTAGTACTAAGAGACAAATGTTGAAAACGAATATTAAACTTTTAATATTTTTCAAAATAATTATCTCCTGTAACGATACATTCTGGGGCGCAATTACATAAGTTGATGAAGCAGGCTTAACAGTTATCTGAAGATATACGCCGAAGTCTCGCTATCACGCCATTTTTAAGCTCCTGTACCATAGAAAATCTGCGCCCTTTTATAGTGTGTTTCAGTTTCAGAAACATAAAGTAGTCTGTTAAGGCCTAATAGTGAGGATGGTTCCCTTCTTTGATTTTCTGTTAGTCAAGATCTGCCAAGCGAACAGCAGTGTGTAATAAATGCAAGACAAAGCAAATACCTTTCTTCCAGAAACTAAGGTCTAACATTAAGACAGTCTTTTTAGAAGTCTACTCAAAACTGCTGCATACTATTCTATACTGATAACCTGATCGGAAGGAGCAATTTGTTAGTGTATTCATATTCTTGCCGATTCAAGAAAGCATTGTGTATTCGAGGGTCGGCTGGTTGAGGACATCCCTTACGCTTTCTCTTCCACCAGAAAATTGCGAACTCCTTTCAAAAATGCGAGTTGGGCTATTGCAGTATCCTCATATACTTTTTTTAAAACATTTCATGGGATTCAACTGCCATTTTTTCGAGTGTAAAACAATGTTTTCCACAAGCTTTATTCCATTGATCAATTCCAGACGAGAAAATGTATCTATACTATGCTTACCAGAACACAGAATACTGAGTGGGAATACACTTTATTTTTTCTGTTAGTCAGCAACTACAGATTCACGTGCAGGCAACATTTCTGCCAGTGTTTGTTCGAAGCGCGCACAAACGTGAACACTTAATACCAATATTTGTAGCACCAGTGCGTGCTAATACTTTTGGCTTACGATAATTACTTAAAACATACAGTTTCATTATTTTCATTTCATTAAAAACGAACATGAATAACGCGCTAGAAAATCTACAAATGCAGCTCATTAATTTAGTGTTGTTATAAATCTTATTCAAAGATTTGAAGATACAGATTTTATTAACTTTTATTCGTACTGATCAAAAAATAAAAAAGGTCAGCAACGAATTTTTGGGCTCTGTGTGTCTATATATTCATAGGAGAACAATTTTTTTTTCGCAGAACCCGATTAACCAGTGGGTATCTGCAATTTGTGATGAAGGTAATTTCTAATAATTTGTCCACAGGGCTGCAAACTTAATTAGAATCGAAATGCCATCCAGTATCCAGCTGCAGTAAGAAATAAAGAAGTTTATAATTATTTACACACAAACACATGTATTTTTTCATTAAAGCCTCAAAGTATGTTATTATTTATTCTCAAGTTTCGTTCTACTTGGAAAAATATACAAAACATTTATATTTTGTTTTAGCTACCAATGTTTTTGAGTAACAAAGTGTAGAGAAAAAAAAAAAAAAAATCTTACAAGTACCAAACTTTAGATTTCATATCGAAAATAAATATAAATTTGAATGCTTTTCCTTCGCGATATTAATACTAACGTATCTTTCATAACTATTTGGCAAGCGAAATTTCAAATTTATTTAAAACACTTATTTGATTAGTATTTTTCATTAAAAAAAATATTATTTACAGTCAACTTATTCACAGCTGAGCACTTTCTTAATTCGAAGCATGTGTTTCGTTAAAAGAATTTTATTTGTTTTAAGCTTTCGAGAACAGATGGGAAAGACAATTTGATGAATAGCGCTGAAGAACGTATCACTAACAAGTGTCAGAGAACACGTCGCAAGAACAAACTAAAAGAAAAAAAAGGAAACAGAATTAGTTCTTTCTTTAGACCTTTGTGCCGACAGCCAAATCCGACATCAGGATTTTCCGCTAACGACGTTGGGCAGTTGTTCAAGTCTCAATCAATACAATTATTCGCCTAAACGTTTCTTTTTACTGCTAAACGATTTTCCAGGACAATTGTTGGCTCTTGCTCTGTTACCTATTATGCACACTTACAGACCGTTTAATCATTCTGGTAGTCCAGGAACAGCCATGTGAGCGTGATGGTATTTTCTGTTGACTTCTTTCGAGCTCAGGTAAAATTACACTTTACAGAATTAATTCTATTTAAATGTTATCTATTCTGACGGTTCTGTTTAAACTGGTTAAACTTCAACAATTCCTTAAACACGTTTAGCTACAATTCAATCTCGCTTAACCGAAATAACCGTGTTTCCCAACCCGTAAGTCGACAGTGGATTTTATTTAAATAATGAATAATTTGACATTTGTGTGGCGTGTAAGACGATCTTCAGTTTATTGTTCAGAGTGTAGGATTTTATGGTTAATTTACCACTTGTTATGATTTAAAACTTTAAGATAACTTCTTCTTTCCGTAATTCTCACCAGAATGCAAATTAATTGTACAGAAATTGATGCGGAGGGTTTGAATGCTTCAGAGCTTCTGGCAGCCTTGCCTTGCAGTTACGTACTGCTGCCAGTTGTGCCATAGTTTATTCTGGCTTTAGCCATTTTGCTAGTCGACCATGAATGACTTGAGCCGGTTTAAGCACACTATTTTGTGTGCAATTTTCAGACTAAGTTACTTAAATTTGAATTTCAGTTTATATTATTCTAAATAACCGCAAGTGGCGAAGTTTTGTCTTGCAGCGGAAGAGGTGCCTTCTAATATTATTTTAATCTTCTTAAGACTTTGTTATTTCAATTCAGACGGCAGTGATAACAGGCTCAGAGTAGTAAGATCTGAAGGACATTGATTTGAGCTTCAATACAAACACAACCTTTAACGACCTGACGACATGTTCGTAAGTTCGCAGGTCGGTAGCAGTATTTTAGGTATCATTAAAGCAGGAAGGAGAAAAAGGTCGAATCGAATGACATTAAATATACATATGAGGGGATGGGTACATTAATGGCACATCATCAAAGTGAAATTCCACGAACGTAGGCAATTTGCCAGTCAGTCAAGCGACGAAGACTTTAAATAAACACCAAATAAATCTTCATATAATTTAAATTTCTAATTGCTGCTGCGTAATGCATGCAGCTGAACTAACGAGAATAAAATCAGCAATTAAAACTAAGTGACTTGATAAGGCTGGTCTCTCTGAATAAACAGCATATCAGGTTATTAAAGTATCACTGAAAATAAACTTATGAACCAAACAAAGGTATTTGTCTAATAGCCGGATTGGATTGGAATATTTGATTATGGCAAAGAAAGCAAGGGTTATCTACCTAAGGTAACGCGTGCTTTCGTGGACGACTTTATGAGGGAGCTGGCTCAAATACATAAAACATATGAGAAATCTACGAAAGTGTCGATTTTTTGCTATCCGATTTATTTAGTTTGTTTGTTTATTTAAATATGGCAAAGCATACGAGAATTATCTACCCAAGGAGAGTGATAACTTTGTAAAACGCAAACCGACTCGTATTTACAGCCAGAGAGGTGTGACGTCATCTGCAGCCAGCGCAGCTCGCAGAGCAGTGGAGACTGCACCCAGATACTGACGACTACAAGATTGTGAGGGGAACAAACGGGTTCCCCGTCAGCCAAGCTGACGATGTGTTATTATCGTTAGCCATGAATGAGGATAGACGAATCCTCTCGCGGCATTAGCTTATGTGCTTGTAGGACTGTGAGATACTGATGGTGTGCAAGAGCTATTCATTATTACATGAACTGTTTTCATCGACTTAATTGTGGGATTACGGCTCTTTATGTCAGTTTCATCTATCACCAGTTATATGTTCATTTCAGCATTTCATCATACTTTCATTCATCTCTTTAATTTCATAATAAATTAGTTTAGTTACGTTTATGCCGTGCTCTTCACGTACGCATAACCCCATATTTATGTGCGAATGGTTTAAACATTAAGCTTAAAGAAAAAAATCAAAGTCGAATTTTGAAACGGGGGGGGGGGAGAACTCTTCAGCGTATTGCGTTAAAGCAGTTAGTGTACATAATTTGGACTCTATCAGGAAGAAGGTTGCAAATCAACGACAAACTTTTGACCATGCGACGAACACCATCAGCAAACAAAATAAACCGTATCAAAAAAGAGGAATAGTCTACATTATAATCAACAGAAAAATTTATTAACACTATATTTGTATTTTAAGCAGTTTAATCTGGAGAATAATAAGTTTATCTGGTTACAACAGTTAAATGATAATTAAAATATCTGATGTGACACCGCATGACTTTCTTGTACAACTTATAAAATTATACAGATTTTCTGCTGCACTTCATTTAAACTATTTCCTCGAATTTCATTAGAAACATATTTCTCATTCAATCGATTTAGTTCTCTCTTCGCGGCAAGGAAAAATACATAAAAACTTAATTTTCATTAAAAATTTTAAAATACAGAAAAACTTAAAACACCAAATACAGTTAAAAAACAATTTTATAATTAAAATTAGAATTTCTATGAAAAAACAAGCAATTTGGCCAGCAGGGCAAGACGACAAAATCTTCGGTGCACAAAATTGAAAGTCAACTTTTGGCCACACTGGGCAAAAACATACAGTTGATGCACCAACTGACTTAATTCACTGTTCTATCAGTTACCACTCGTTACGCTTAGCCGCACTTAAGTTGTTAATTCCACAACTAGTGCATGCAGATTAACTAAAGGAATAAAAACAACACCATTCAATCACTTTTAAAACAAAACATGCATAATTTACCAACATATAAGAATAAAAAAACTGAGCTCACCGAGCCGAGTAACAAAGTGGGAATATATATACATATATATATATATTTGAATTTAACAAAATTTCTGTTCGTAAAAAGCAAATTAAAGTAAAAAATTAATTAAAGAAATAAGTTTAAAAGAAATTATAAATAAATAATTTATATTGCTGCGAACTAATCTACAATATCATTTAAATTCCGAGAACATAAGAAAAAACTGGGAATTTAAATGGTATTGTTAACTTAATTCACTAAAATTAAAAAACTAATTGTATTTAAACATAAGTAAAAAAATGAAAAACGAAAGTAAACCAAACTATTAGAACTTGAAAGTTTCATTTAGAAAAACAATTTTAAGAGAAACAAACTAGGTAATTAGCGTTAATAGCTGCTAAGTACAAACACTATTGTTTCAAAAGAATATAGTTAAGTTAAATTAATAATTTAAATAATTTAATTTTTACGAATAGAAATTTTGTTAAATTCAAATTTCATTCCTTGAAGCAATGGCGCAAGAGAACTATTTAAATTTAATTTAACTTAACTATATTCTTTTGAAACAATATACATATTTGGTGGGGACGATTGCAACAAAAAAAGGGAGGTGCACAACTCCATGCCATAGCAGTCTCATATACATATTTTCAACGTTCTGTGACTACTCATTTTTTAATTATGTGACGTACGTCAAGTACGTACAGACAACATGAAGGGGAAAAAAAAAAACTCTTCTGAATCAATTTTACAATTCGGTTTGGAAAAAAGAGTCCATTATTCTGTCCGTACGTAGAGGTGTCACGCAAAAACATTGTGCAAATGGACTCGGGAGCAGTCAAAACGGATATTTTCGTTGAAATATGGTACCCGGAATTTTTCGTGATTACAGTACTTCCCTTACTTCATACAAGGAAGTAAAAGCAAAAAAAGAGTAAATAGAGAGAGAATTACATTATTAGGAATAAAGAAACTTAGTTACACTAAATAGTACTAAAGAATGATACTTTAAAAGAGAGCTTGAACAACGCAATAGAATTAAAAAAAAAGTAGGTTGGAACTTTTTGTTTTTCTATGGTACACTATTTATAGATTTCGCACACTGAAATCTTAAAAACCGTGAAGCTTTCACGTTGCGCGGCGACACTATTTCCAAGGAACTTCCAATTGACTTTTAACCCCTTTATAATAAATGGTTCAGGTTAGTGAACTATTCGTAATTTATTTCTGATGTAAAATATAATAGCCCTTCATTGGATATTCCCAATTAAATGCTCTTTGTCTAATTACGTTCCCCCCCCCCATTTTCTTATACTTTTATACCGAGAAAATCCCGAGTGGTGAAGGAAACCTTTTATTTACCGAAGCTCTCTTAAACACGATGAAAATAAAATTAATAATTAATGTACATAGTATTTGTGTGGAGAAACTTAATAATATACTGTTTATTGAAGTACACGCAATTAAAAACAAATATTAACTGATTAAACATATAAACATAAATCTTCATGATTGGTTTGGTTTAGTTTGGTTTATTTGATTATGGCAAAGCACACGAGGACTACCAGCTTAAGCGGAGGGATGCCTACGTGTAGGTCCTTCTACGGGAAACTGGCTCGTTATCACGTTTACACATGACGAAAATCACGAAAAAGCCCATGCATTCGGGATCAGTTCGCGGGAATTCGAGCCCTGCACCGAACTACCAATGTCCAGAGACGTTACTGTTCGGCCGCCAGTGGGCCAAATCTTCATATGAAAAATCTAATGTCTACAGGAGATGAAGACAACTCGGATCAAATGAAATTTAATAAGAAAAATTAAATAAAACAACGATCAATAAAATGTAATAAAAATACAATTCAGATGAAATAATATTGAATAAAAAAATTTATTTTGAAAATCCTTAGAGGTGGGGGAATAGAGTTTGTCTGATTTAACTTTCATTAAAATTTCATTTATTGCTGGGAGACCTCTTCCTAAATAATGTTAGAAACTATAAACCGGAAGATTCGGTGATATACCGGAAGACGGGGAAATGTGATGACAAACCAAAAACGTTGGCAGCTTATGATTTCGGATTACGTACTATTAAATTACGTATTGTTTGTTGTGAATAACAAACATTCCGAAATATTATAACCATCATTGGCTATTATAATATATTATCCCACGCGTTTTTCTTTGTTTCAATTTCGTTTAACGTTTATGATTCGTGGCAGTAATTTTGTCAACGTTTCGTAACAAACAAACTTAATTTTTTCCAGACAGAACCCGGCTATTCGGGTGTCGACCAAACATAATAAAAATATTTCATTCTTTAAATACAATTATATTACAAAACGTAATAATTACCAAGTAATTCAACTGCTTGAAAAAAGAGGCAGCCTGAGGATTTCTCTAACGCTCTTTTCGCACCAATTTCTCGCTACATCTTAATACAGAAAGAAGATGACCTTAACTACCTCATCACTGGTTGCCCACTGGCCAATCACCGCTCATATTTAAATGAAGTGCACGAAGCACCGCCCACGGGGGAAAAAAAAAAGAAAGAAAGAAAAAGTGGGTGGGGGTGGAAGGGAAGAAAACTGTGAACGCAAATCATTGTCACAATATCGAAAGAATCTAATGCCGAGTTTTCTTGAAGCTAAGTTGCGCTAAGTCTTCTGCAGTTAGTTTTTCTTTTTTCATTTCCTTTTCACTTTGCATGCCACAGACACGTTTTAAAGAAAATTATCTATCTAAATTAAATTTATGTTGATTAATTGAAGAATTTTTTAATTATCAAGTTCTGATTTGCAAAATGGATTTCGGACGGAATCAATTAATTTCATAAAAAGTATTTTGTGAAACAACGTTATAATTCAACATTTTACATTGAATTTTGTTTTAAAAAAGGGTACATTTCGCTTTTTTGTTTATGTTGTTTTCGTGGTTTCAGTACGCGTTAAATAAAATACAAACTTACAGATTTTGAATCAGGATGTTGTTCCCTCCCCTCCCAAAAGAAACTGAAAAAGGGGAAGAATCCACGAATTTTTATTGATTTTACCACAAATTTTTAGTAAGTTACACTGATATGGCCTTTTTAATACAATTAGAGTGTTTACCGATTCAATGATCAAGTATAGGAGTAAAGTGCAGACTTAAAAAATTCTTCTTTTTACAGACTTGAAAAATTATTTCTTCTGATAAGTTGTTACGCAGTAATTAAGCCTGGACACACTTAAAAATTAATTTTAAAATAGATTTAAAAAAAGAGTCTTTTCTTTCGTTAAAAATCATAATTTAATAATCTAAAACTTTAAATGGAAAAGACTGTACTACCTTTTAATACTTTGTAAGTTTCTTCTGCCTCCTCACTCGTACCTTTGTGGTGTAACTGTAAACAAGTTCTGCTAGCAGTCGGAAGGTCTCTGTTCGGGCGCTACTTGTGGTCATTAGATCTGTCTGAGAGGGAATTATGAAAAATGTGTAATGCTCTTGTCAGGATTTGAATTCCGGACCTTCTGACTGCTATCCGGACATGCTTCCAATTACACCAAGAAGGCACGCGGTGAAAACAGAGGAAATACCTTACAACTTTATCTGTCAACAATTAAATAAACATTAATTCAAACAAAAAGTTTCAATAAATTAATTTTCTAAGAGGAGAAATTCAACTGAAAAAGGCATTTCATAGAATTCTGACTCGGGATTTATTAGATGACACCGCTAGCCAGCAAAACTGAGAGAAAAGCCCAGTACTGATTTTTTAAAAAGGTCATTAAAAAACCCCCTTAAAATACGAAGTTTCACATTTTATTTCTGCTTCTAAGTTTACATTTTTAAAATCTAAGACAGAAAAAAGATACAATTAAAAAAAGAAAGAAAGATTTACAATTCAGCATATTTAAATACTGCAGACAGATTCGGAAGACCTTTCGAAAGTGGAGGCCGGGACCACGTGCGCTGTTTGCTCTTGCAGAAATCAGGCTTTGAGTCCAGGTTGGACAAGGTCAAGATAAATATTTCATAATTTTCAAGGACCAATTTACAGAAGCGAAAACCAAGGATGAAACCTTTTATGGCGGCCCTTCCACCTCCAACTCTTTTCAACACAGTAGATACCGCCAATGCAAATTATATAAAGCGCTTTCAGAAATAATTCAAAAATTTACTATTTTTTAAATTTTAAGCAAAACATATATACCCCTAAAAATGCATTACACGTTTCGGTTTTTTGTTTTCACGGTTTCAGTTTAGTATGCGTTATGCAAATACAAGCTTTATGCATTTTAAAATGGAGTCTTGTTTTTTCTCCATCTTGGAAGAAAAAAAAATGACTCAAAGAGAAGAACTTGAAGTATTCCTACTGATTTTATGGCAAACTTATAAGGTTTCTCCTTCAATCTCTAAAGTCTTCTTGCTCAGTATATGCTGTGAAACACTATGTGAAGGACAGTGAGCAAATCTAGGCTATGTCCTTTAGTGTTAAAGAATTACAAAGTCAGAAAGAGGGTTTAAAGGACCCTTTAATTCAAATAATTACAACTCTCCAACTTGAGAGTAAGCCACTACTTGGGCTGAACTAAAATAAATTTTACTAAAATAAACACACTTTATTGTGTTAACAATTCAAATACCTAACTTAACCTTAAGTAGGACGGTGAGGGAAGCTTAACTCTTAGTGAAACGCAATAATGCGAATTTCACTAGCAAGCACTAGTAATTGCAATTTGCCTATGAAGGCGAACTTTCAGTAGACAGAGGAAATCCTTGCGCATACAGCCTTGCGGCGATAATCCGTCTTTCCTTCTCGTTAACTCCTGCCTTTTAAACTGCTATCAGATGTATGCGATTTGCATAAATATCTCGCTCGCGCTAAATTCGGGCAGCAACTGAAACTTTGAGATATCGATAGGAAAGTTCAAACTAAAAATAACTTTTAATTAAAATAATGAATGCTACAAACTTAATTGATTTAACTAAAGACAGTAAGACCCAGTTTAATATAAAGTAGGTAACCATTCCAGCGATAGGCGAAAACACATCATATTCATGTGACAGATTACCACTGGCAGTGCAAGTGAGTAACCCATTGAAAGCAGCAGTGGATAAAATTAAGTTTCTGTTTATTCCTACAAGTCGTAAAATAAAACTTTTACTCTAAGTACTGGATATTCATTAAGTTGCAGCCAGACAGACATGGCAGCGATAATTCGCCTGAGTGTTATTTCCTGGGATATAAATCATATTCAAAGCTTTGAGGCTACAGATTTTATTAACTTTTTTTCGTACTTGTCAAAAGATAAATAACCTCCGTTACGAATTTTTGTATTAAGAAAAACAGACAAAAAAGAAATTCCTTCTATGGCTTTTTATTATACTTTATATAATTTTTAATACTTTATATAATTTTGTAAAATATTTAGTATATAAAATTTAAAGGAAAAAAAAAGTGTATCAGCGGCTTTCGTTTTGGGCATTAAATATCATATTCTTTGCACTTGAACTGTAGACACATTAGGTATTTTTTGAAAAGCAGAAGAGATGAACAATGGCGATCACCTCGCCGGGATTCGAACCACGGACCTCTCGAATACGCGAAGGCGGGAGAAATACCTAATACACTCCCCCCCTTTTAAAGGGCAACTGGGGATTAAGGGCCAAATCTTGGTGGTGGAGAATCATCATTCACCACCTTTTTTAGTTCGGGCGCACCGTAGAGACATTAGGTATTTTTTTGGAAGCAGGAGACATGAAAAAATGAGCAACGCCTTCGCCGGGACTCTAACCACGGACCTCTGGAATGCGCGCCCAGCGTGCTAACCAGTAACACCACGAAGGCATGCCAAGAAGGCGGGAGAAATACCTTATAAAACCATAAAATTCAATTCAACAGCATTATCGCATAGTAATTTTAAAATGAGCATATCTTTAGATTTTCCGATATACAGTCTGGTACGTTGGAAATAAGAATGCCCCCTCGTACAGTTCTGCCATTGCTCGCTTTGAAATCGTTGGTTTGTTAATCAAGAATTCGTTAAAGTGTTACAATATATGAAATCGATTCCAGATGCCAATATTCGGTGGAAGATTACGTTATTCAAAATTTGATGGCTCTAGGTATCGCTTTATCACAATGCGAGAACACATACATACATTCATGCAGATTCTTAATTATTTAATTTCCTTAAAAAAAAAGGCGATAATATTTGATGACAACAATTTGAAAAGTGATACGGACATTTAAAATTTTCAACACAAATGCCAAAACGAAATTAATAACCCTTCTAGGGTAACGCTCTTTGGGCTAGGAAAAAAATAATAGTACATAAAAGGAAGAATAAGTAATGTGAATAATTGCAGTTTTACTGTATTATCGTGTGTTGGCAGAACCAATCTTAAACAATTTTGTGTTTGCACTTTCTAACTACGTACAGCTTTCATTAGACTTTTATTATATTTGATTTGATTTTTTATTATATTTGACTTTGTTTATATTATAACTGCAAGAATCTGCATTTAAAGACAGAATTGTTATATGCAAAAAATTGATTCGCGCAAAATGCAATGAATTAGAATGCACAAATACGCAGTGACGTTCGCAAAAGCCAATTAATTAATTATAGAGGTATAACAAATCATTAAAGTAATAGTATAACGAACCAAAGCTAATGAAATCATATAACAAACTCTTTTTTAAAACTCCTAGCATTATTCTTCGGAATTTAATGTCTTTTCCCCTTTGTGGCTGTGGAAAGCAGCGATAAAAAGTCCCGGCATTTCCACAACATACTAGTTTACGCACGTGGTTTCATGACGTAATGAGTAGACAGATCGAATGATGCCAGTTCCAAATATGGCAGGAGGGACGCCTACGCGGAAAAAAAAAAATAAATTGCAGCAAACAGCGCCGCACTTATCTGCCTGCTAGAACGATTCCTTTTTCAAGGTTGCGAATTTAAATTCTTTTCAATATTTGTTATATGAAATAAGGAATCTAAAAACCTTTAGGCTCTTTAAAAACCTTGAAATGAAGAATCTTAAAAAAATCTTTTCACTATTTATCAATTAACTATCTTAAAACGAGAAATCTTCATTACATTACAGATGTAATTAAATTCTATTTTACAATGTTGCGTAGTACAGAATATGCAAAACTCTCAGAACACCTTTTTTTCGAACGATTCATTCAAGAACAAAACACCGATACTGATAAACTCGAAGGATTTCGATGAAGGCGGCACATTCATTTTTCATGGACCAAAAAATAACGCCATTTTGCACGAAATATATGTCACTAAATAGAGAAAACAAATAAAATAAAAATTAAGTCTTACATTTAAATCTCAATTTTAAAAAAATCTGAAAGCTTTCAGATTTTACATTACGCCCAAAGGGAACGTTTTCTGTGTTACCTTTATTTATTAAATATCAATTCTTCGCAATTAAATGATAAAATTCAGTTCAACAGCAATACCGCAAAATAATTTTAAAATGAGCATATCTTTAGAATTTGCGATACACAGTCTCGGCGCGCGAGAGATCAAAATGTTTTTTCTTCCTCTCCTCTTACAGTGTTGCCATTGCTCGCTTTGAAATCGATGAGTTTGTTAATCAAAAATTCGTTAAAGTTTTACAAAATACGAAATAGATAATAAAACAAATTCCAAATTTGGGCTTTTAGATGCCCATATTCGGGTGGAAACGTACGTTATACAAAATTTGATAGCTGTAGATACCGTTGTTTTATCACAATACGAAAAACTATGCAGATTCTTCATTATTTAATTTCTTTAACACAGGGCTGTAATATTTGGTGACAGCAATATGAAAGGTGAACTGATATTTATTGTGAACCAACGCAAAATGCCAAAATTAAATTAATAGCCCTTCTGGGCTAACGCCCTTCGGGCTTGAAAGAAAAAACGCCACGTTCGAGGCCATCTATTAAATTTAACAAGGATATTTTTTCTTGTGAAAGCGCTAGAATATCAGTTCCATTTTGCAGCATGTATGCCCCTAATTTGTTAAGATAAAAATAAATAACACAGAAAGCATCAATTTTGCTGAAATAAGCAAGAATAACTGGATTGAAAAAGAAAAAAAAAAAAGCCTGCGAGATAAACTCAATGAGAGACAGACTGAAATTCCATTACACCGTTGACTGATTTGGGTAAATACAGCGTTAGAGAAATTTTAAAAACAAAAACGATGTGAGGAAGAGATCAATATTTCTTTCCTATTTTTCCATCAACTGAATAAAAACTGGAATGGTATAAATTTAGTTCATAGATACAGAAAAATCTCTCAGAGTGGCTGGCCACTTCACTAAGATGACCAGCTCTTGAAATAAATAATGTAACTAAAAACGCCAATAAACATCGATACTGAGCATCATCTCTCTAAGATAATCGCAACAACAGAAGATTAAAATCAGTTAGAACCACGGATGGTCGCTTTAGAGAAAGTTCCCTGTCATTTCATGTACAACAGATTCCCCCTTATCAAGTACAGAAACTCCCTTTCATTTGCTTTAATCGACCATATTTAAGTTATAACTTTACCCTCCATTTTCAATTTCCGTTGCTAATTCTAGAAAAACGTACCGTACTTCAAGGCAATTTATTACTTCGACCGGAAAAGAAAGTACAATAAAAATAATTAGAATTAGAGTTTTAAAAACTCTGGACGTTACGTTTAATTTAGTAGTTATTTGGATCGCAATCTCTTCGGCAAAGTTTCAAAGGTTAGGTTAAAACCCATCAACCTGAACTTTGCAGTTTCCCAAAGTCAGTTTTCTGCTTTACTCTGATTGTGTACTCTTCTAAAGAAAGACTTTACTAGTCACTTGTTGATGATGTCAGTTGTCAATTAGTAAGGGCAGTAATAGCACGCTCTACATATATTAATGTCAAGCATTGCATTTAGCTAGTAACAATGCACTGAATATAACCGATAAACTGGCTAAGATTCGACCCTATTTAAATATTTTTAATGCAGTATGAGATTTTTCCGTCACATCTTTCTATCGACGAGCAAATGATACTTTATTTTAGCATTTGAATATCATGCAAAATTCTTGTCAACGGAAAATCCGTTCGTTTCGGGTACAAAGTTTGGTATTTGTGTTTCTCTAAAGTGTACTTGTATCATTTTGTTATTTGCTCAGGAAAATCTGCAAAGAAAATCTTGGACTACGACACGTTGTAACACATCTCTTAATTTCTGTAAGCTGGATAGGTAAATATTCAGTAAAGTGCAACATACATACAGGATTGTTTTGCAATATATAGATACATATATATATATTTATTACCATTCTGTATGCTTTTCGAATTAAGTGACAGTTAATTTACTCGGCTTACGATGCGTTTAATCGGATCATACAGGATCATACAGCCAACAGGCTGCTTTCAAAATGGAATGAAGATTCTTTTAAAATAGCAAATTTAAGGTGAATCAGATAATAATCATCACCAATATTTACGGTAAACATAATACAAAAGTAACAACAGAATACGGAAAAGACACCTTCACAAAAAGTTTCCCAAGTAGGCCCGTTTGAGTTACTAGCTCAGTAATGTCAAGCTTGACGCCCCAATCCTAGCTATTATATTCGAAAACCGAACTCACAAACGTACCACTTTACTAAGGATGTAAGATAATGATTTTTTTTTTATCCTAGCAATTAAACAATTAAATGATACAGTAGTGGCTTGTCGTCGTGGAAGAGTTTTTTTTAACTCGTTTTTGACAACTTGATAATTAAAAATAAATTTTAATTTTTTTCCCCTCAAATAATTCATACTGCATTCTTATTCCATTGCTTCCAGTCGACAGACCAGAGGAGACTATTAGTTTAGTTCATTTGATTATGGGAAAGAACGTTAGAGCTATACACATAAGCGAAGAAATGCTTCGTGGAGGACTACGGGAAATTGACTTATATCTACGTTACATACGGGGAAAACCACAAAAACACCCATGCAGGTAGCCCGTTGGCCTGGAACAGAATCCATGTCAAACTACCAGTGGAGACGAATGAATATACTATCAGATTTTTACTAGTGTCAATGCACGGATAACCAAGGTGCCTGACGCGCAGCCATAAACCAAATCTAAGGGTAGAAATTAAGACACTACTCAAAGAACCACCTACAAACACTTCTAAAAATCATCTAAAGTTTCTTAAGGAAGGAAACAATTAGTTTGCTAATTCGAAAATGAGATCGTATACAAAAATTTCGTTCTTCTACTTATATAAAGAGCTTGTATTTCTGAAGCGAGTTCTACAACACACGTACACAAATAGGGACAAATCTAGGGCAAACTGTAACATTAACGAAGAGATACTAAAGTGAAGAGAGACTTGCCAACTTAAAGATCGTAAACAGTTCCGGTTATCAAACGAGAAGTGGCCGAATCCCCACATCTCCAAAACCAAAACCCTTTGTACAGATGTCACAACCCGCTTAGATAATGACATAAGAAATGAGGAGAGTTAACTACCGGCACAAGAGCTGCACAGATCTGAAGGCGATAAGCAGCGCAAGCGTAGGACTAAAATTAACCAACAGAACGTTCTCCCACAGATTTGTTTCCCAGTGGCCAACTTCCAGGTCTGGAGCCGGGCCAGTGGAGGTTGCCAAAAACCCGTGTACCCGGCACAGTTCATTAAACCTGGTACTGGCTTAATTGAGAGCGTAACTCAATGCGAAGGATTTGTTTTTCTTTGTTCACTCGGAGAATCACTGAAATCAACAACAAAAGGCTAAAATCGATTGAAGACGGAGTGAACTCATCTACGTTAGAAAGAAAATAAAACGGGTAGCTATTTTTGCTATAAATGATTTTTGGAGCGAACACCAGCAATGGCATCATGTTGTGTAACACAGAAATCAAAAGGGGCTGAAATCGGTAAGACAAAATGCAATCATATACGTTATGGAAGAGAGGTTATTTTCGTCACAAATACTCTTTAGGGCGAAGATAAGCAATAACAGCATACTGCGTATTACTGAAATCAAGAAAGGGGGAAGATCGATGAGGATACATAGATTCATGTTATTAAAGGAATTGCTTTCAGATGACAGACCACTAAATAGGACGAACATGTGTACGTAAATATTGTCATATTTACGTACAATTATACTACAGTCATAGATATTCACTAGGGCGAAGGCCAGCATACCATTACATTAATTCGCAGCCAATAGTAACTGTACTTTATTCTTATTCGTTTAAAGGCTTTCCGTTACACCGCGATTCTGCCTCAGTGTATGAAAAAATTTGCAATCCAGAAGGTACTGCTATGTACGTCCTTTTGCCATCAATTAATGACATTCCTTATATTACTAATTTTGATGAACATGAGCTTACAGTTATCTTTAGAAACAAACATAATTTAATCATTAAATGTTTTCCAGCTGTTTAAATACACAGCGTAATTCTTCCCTTCTTAGCGCTAGTTTCTGAAAATATAAAAAATATCCGCACAATTTTCCCCTTCCTCTGGCGTACACACTTTTCCTCTCTGAGGGCTAATTTATTGGTAAATTGTATTCCCTTGTTTATCTTTATTTTTATTCAGTGCATTCAATTTGTATTTGCATTTTTGTATTAGCATTTCATCCGTTCCATTTTTGCTTGCATTTATTATTTGACACGTATTTTGTGCAGATCCTTCGCAAAGCTACCGGGACGTAGCAGGTGTTCGCACACTTAAGAAACTTTGCAAACCTATAATTGCACCTTGCTTCCATTATTTACATTACAGCTCACTGTAGTCTTACCTATTGCTGAGGTGTTCGATTTTTCGAAATCCGTGTCTTTCGTTCGCCCCCTTCTCCCTCATTCCTCCGGTGTCCTTCTCGGGAACTGCGATAAAGGCTCATTCATGTGAGGTACTCTGACAATTGAACTGAAGCGCGACGTGCCCGGCGCAATTACTGTCAGACATTGTAATAACGTTAATATTACTATGTATTCTTATTGGAATGTAATTTTCTTTAGAAAAAATAATACTGTAATAGTTACCAGTAGTTAATCCCTGACTATTTTTCACTTGTTGTTCCTGCCGCGTTCTTCGGAAATTAAATTGCTCGCCTAATTTTCCCTTCTCGATTTTCAGACGATAAATTAGTTAAGAAAAGGGGAAATATGGTATTTAAAAATAGTTATCGACAGGAACTACCACAAAATAGATTCAGACGTATCGAAACACTATGAAACTCAATTTAGGGTTAAATTTCTTATGTTCAGAAAACGTATTGTTATATAAACAGAAGAATGTAGTTAAAACAGCATTACATGCACTTAACTGGAAAAATACTGAAACAAATGGGACAACTATACTCTGTTATGGAGACAAGCCAAACCAGAAGTAGCCAAATATTTGGTACGAAGGGGGCTACCTCGTTAGAGAGTTCAGCGAATGAGAGCGCAATTCGACACGGAAGGTGCTGACTCACATAAGAAAGTAAGATAGACACGACAACTCTTTCTTCATTATCCCTCGTCCTTCAACACAGTGACGCACGTTAAAAGTCACAGAACTCTCGCTTTTCTTCAGGAATGTTTTCCCAGAAGTACATTCCTCGCACCTAATTCAGGTCGTTGACACAAAAAATGTTTTGGGAAGAAGTAATAATAAAATTCATTTATTGCCACCCTCCAAAAATATTTTACAAAACTGAGTATTTTAGCGGAGTTCAGCTAAAGATGGGCGTGGTTAGCAATAAAAAAACACTGCAAAACAAACTAATAAACACCACGTACATAGAATTCGAGTAATTGGACCACTTAACTCCTACATATTACGGAAATTTTAAAATATGTGTAATGTAATGTGCGATAGTATACGCTTTTTTGAGTCGCGAGATGCAGTGAAAAATATAACACGTTACATTCACTGAAATCGCCGTGAAATACCACATATACACGGTAAACGAAAATGAAGTATCCTGCTACAAATGGTTACAGAAAACAATTTAATTATTTAATCCGCACGTATTGGCAGTGATACACAGAATTACAACTTTAACTATCCAAATATCTCCTCTCACATTACACGTGCTCTTCTTATTTGAAATCTTTTTGTCTCCTCCAAAACAAAAATCCGCCTGTAAGCCCAAAAAACGAGAATTCGGATTTTTCAAATATGTTAATGGCTTACAATTCCAGTTAATCTAGATATTAGAAATTCTAATGTATTTGTCACACAAAAACGTCAGATTTTCTGGTATCTCTATGAAAATTTAAGCACTTCATAGAGCAATCAGATATTTTCCGAAGGAGAAAATATGAAAAATTAGTGACGCCCTCATCGGGATTGGTGATTGGAACACCGGATCTTTCGATAGTAGCCGGATGTGCTGCCACTTACGCAACGAAGGTACGCAGTCATAGAGGAGAAAGTTCCTTTTATTCCAATCACCACTGGAAAAGGAGCACGACTGCAAAAGGAGACGCAAAAATGCTGCAAACTGCAAAAATGCTGCAAAAAGGAGACGCAAACTGCAAAAATGCACGACTGGAAAAGGAGGAGACTCAGCCACCAGATCCAGATGATGACGAATCACAGTCTACTAAATTTTTAGTCAGGAGCTACTGTATTAATTTAGCCAGAAACCATGAAATGTGAGCAATGTCCTTGGAACAATTCGAACGCAATCTTCCGATACTGGCCGGATGTACTACCACTCCACTCAACGAAGGCACGCAACGAGGAGGATAAAAAATCCGTTATAACTTTTAAAGATATTCTAAAGAAAATTTACGTAGATAGGTTAATAATAAATGCGATAAAGGGAAGTTTACCTTCGTTCTTTCCGACCATTAATCTATTAACTATTACAGATGGATTTTGCAGTATGGACATATATTACACTTTCATAAGTAATTCAAGTCAGGAACTCCCACCTCCTCTCACATTGCACTGTCCATTCACAGAAACGGCATCGATAAAGCCAGCATACCGTAAAATGGATATCAAATACCACACAGGGAATGCATAAATTTCGGAAATCGTCCAAATCAGAGGTTCTTAAACTTATGTACTCCGAGAACCCCCACTTGAAAAAATTTTTTTTGACGGACCCCACCCCAACTTTAGGTATTTTACGTCATTTTATTAGTTAATTTCTGGCTTACGATCTCATAAGGACAAGGATATATGATGAATATTTCTAACAGTGATTGGTGAATAACGATTTTTTTGCATATTGTAGAACACATTTTATTAGAAATTATAATATTGAAGAAAGAAAATATAAACATTGTCATAGCAACAAATCTCACAAATTATAATGGGTACTTACATTAAATTTTTATAAATATTTCATAAATTAATGAGATGGATGCAGTTGTTTTCTTGAAACAAGAAGCTCAATATCTGGCTTAATACTGGAAACTTTTATTCTAAGATCCGGCTCTATATTTAATTTGTTTCTATATTTAGACTTAATATAAAATAGTTCCGAAAAAGCTTGTTCGCATAAATATGTTGTGCAGAATGGAATCAAATGTTGAAGTGCTTTATTTGCAAGCGCAGGGTAATCTGACCTGAGAAGTAACCAAAAGCTGGTCAATTCAGTTTTGTTGAATTTTAGTTTATAAGTCGTATCACATGATAATTCCGCGAGAATATCTTGTTCAGGTGCAGATAAATATTTAGCATTTGCAATTTCCATGTTAAATGGATCTCTGATCCAGTTATTGCAAGGATCAGGAGTAGAAAAATACTTCCTGAAGTTGCTTTTCAAAGTAATTAAATGTTCAACAAATAATTGACGCGTTTGAATAAGCAATTCTTCACTGGAGCTTTCTATGAAATCATTGAGAGTTGGAAAAGACTCATATACACCGTTCTGGATGCGTTTCGACCACAAGTCGATTTTTTTAATAATTGCTTCTATTTTATCTTCAACTTTAAATATATTTACAACAGTACCTTGCAGGCTCAAATTAAGTTCATTCAATTTTGTAAAAATATCAGCCAAGTAAGCCACCTTAGCTAACCAGTTAAAGTCATTGAAACATTCGGTCAGGTCAAAATGTGCATCTATTAAGAACAATCGTATTTCATCTCGAAGCTCAAAAAGGCGAATGAGTACTTTCCCGCGGGACAACCAACGTACATCTGTGTGTAATAATAAATGTGTATGTTGACTACCCATTTCCTCACACAAAATTTTAAAAACTCGGGAATTAAGTGGACGAGCCTTAATGAAATTGACAATTTTAACAACTTCGTCTAATGTTCTTTTCAAATCTGGTGACATATTTTTGGCTGCTAATGATTCTCTGTGAATGCAGCAATGATTCCAAACAACCTGAGGCGCAACATTTTTAATACGAGCAATCAATCCAGTTCTTGTACCTGACACTGCACGAGCACCATCAGTGCAAATTCCAACACATTTTGGCCACTCTATTTCATTTTTGGTTATAAAATTATTCAAACTGTTAAACATGTCATTAGCTGTCGTTTGTGAAGGTAGTGAATCACAAAACAATAAATCTTCTTGTATTTGATTTTCAAACTCATATCTAATGAAAGCTAACAAATTGGCATTATTAGTGACATCAGTACTTTCATCCAATTGTAATGAGTAATAGTGACTTTTGCGCACTCTCGATATTAATTTCTCTTTTATATTACATGACATGTCTTCAATCCTATTCTTAACCGTATCATTTGATAATGAAATCAAATTTATATCGTTTGCTGCTTTAGTTCCTAACATTATATTTGTAATTACTTTTGTAGCAGGAAGAATTAATTGCTCTGCTATATTATGCGGCTTTCCTGCTTTAGCAATAAGTAGGGCTACTTCATATGATGCCATTACTGCTTTCTTATTCATACTACCAGTTGCCGTCTTTACCATCAAATTCTGACTTGAAGTAAGTTCTTGTTTTTTCATTGTAAAAAAATCTATAGACTTACTAACATGCTCGCTGTGCTTTGTTTGTAAATGACGTCTGAGATTAGCAGGTTTCATACTTTCACTGGATAAAATTTCGTGACATAGAACACAGACTGGTCTTTTCACATCATTATTGCAAATATAAGCAAATCCAAATGATAAATAATCATCCATATATTTTCTAATTTTGCGTTTCTTGGTAGAGATTGCTGTTGATGCCTCATCATCTGATTCTTTTCGTTTCTGTGTTAACAGTTTGTAGCCAACGATCCATTTTATGGAGCAATTTATTAACATTGAACTACAATAATATAAATATAACGAATTATTATTTATAAAATGTATTACTAATCATATACCAATATTTTACCTGGAGTTATCAAATCAATTTTCACGATCACAACACTTGGAACTTGAATTAAAAAAACCGTTACAATTGGAATTGGCTTTGGCAACGAACGACCAAAAGTACACACACAATGGAAGAGAACAGCCGGGCCGTAGCCACCGCACGGCGCTGCCGAACCGCAGACCGAACGTACAACTACATAACTACGAGACCGAAATGAAACGAAACCAAGCCGAGTCGAACCGAACCGAAACGAACGTTACACGCCGATGCAAACGACATCGACACCCGAAACTAGCAACACGCAACGCGGTAAATTTTCGAGGGTAGGATATAGTTAAACAATGAACTTTAAATATTTATATATGTATATATTTTTACGATGATTTTTTTTTTTCAAATGGCTTTGCGGACACCCAGTAAAGGCTTCGCGGACCCCCAGGGGTCCGCGGACCACAGTTTAAGAACCTCTGGTCCAAATGAAAAAAGTATGAAGATGAGTTTGCTTAAGCTCAGGCTGAATGAAAACAACAAGTCAAATATAATCTTGCGTCTTCTACTATGGTCAGGCCTTATTCTAAGCCAAAATAACGAAGAGAACCACCACCAATGCAGATGCCATGTTGCATCACAAACTATTAGATATAAAGAATTTATTTCAGATATAAGGAATTGAATATTATTTACAAAAGAGCTCTTGTATAATTTCAATATTTTTAAAAATCCACCGAAGGCGAGGAAGTAAAATATTTGCCAATTTCTTGCAAAATATGCACGGACTATATTAAAAATATTTATAAAAGAGCTTTATTGAACTGCTGAAAAGTTAGAAACTAATGTGACTTAAGATTTAAAAAAAAAAAGAGAGAGAGGAGGCACCTCAAAGTATTTGGTATTATCAATCACCGCTCTAGAACGCAAACAAAGTAGATCACGCTTAAAAGCAGACGTTTATATGCATGCCAGAAATATCTTCAACACCACGTCCAAGAAAAACAAGGCCGAAAGTGCAAGATTCAAATGTACAGGAACGTGCAGTTCGAGAAAAGAGAAGATTAATTCAGAAAAGAACGAAGTGACACCAGGGGTGACACAGGCTGACGTACGAGACAACACTGATTTGTCTCAGAAAAAACGAACGGCTTACACGAATATTTATTTAAAAAAAGTATTCTACACCCGTCTAACAGTTAGCTGACTATCCCCCCCACTCCAAAACCCATTCACTATTTCAAAAAACGCCGGCAAAGTTAAAAAAAACTCGCTATTTTTTTAATTTGCGCGCCACAAAAAGTAAAAAAGGATTATATTTTTTACAAGGAAAAATGTTCCAAAATTTATGAGCGCGCTCGGCCATACGAGTACAACAAATATGCTGAGCCTGGGACTTCCTCCTTCATTACATCCTATAATCCTCAAATGTCAATAGATGTTAAGCATTACAAATATCACTTTCGGTTTTAAATGATTTAGGGTTTCAGTTAACTTAAAATTTAATTGGAATTTTTAAAAGGCACTTTTTTTCACGTTTTGCTTTTAGTTGTTTTCCTTCTCAAGTAGCCATAATGTCGGACAGTAAAAATAAAATAAAAGAAAAAAACGCACATCTACGAGTACGTTATCATCAAAATGAATTGGCTTCACTGGATGTGAGACTGTAGCAAGCTTTCGAGGGTTTAAGCCAGGGGTTCCCAACCCTTTGCCCGCGGGCACCATGGCGCCTACCGATCGCTTAACGTATGACGGCCGCTATGCGATCACAATAAAAAGGTTTTAATTTTCAATAAAATTCTATGTGAAAGTTTTCTCATTTTTAATAAAACAGAAATTGCGTCCAACACAGATACCAGCGCAAAGCGAAATGCGACTGATCTCTTTTTTACGTGCATTAACTCTATCTAACTATAAATACACCTTGAAAATGTAAATGGCGCCCGCCGTCCAACATACATTCTAGAATGTACTCTTAGTGACAAAATATTGGAAATCTCTACTTTAAGCTATCATCTAAACTACGAATTCCCAACACTTTTCTTGCATCGATCTCTTTCAAATGAATAGTTTTCTTCAGCACATTTTCTCTATATACAACAGCATACACCATAATGGTACTGCTGCGAGAAAGTAGCAGTTCGATTATAGTGTTCTTGTAAAATGTAAAGGGTACTCAACACATAAACATGTAATTACTATTTTGAGCATAATCTCTTTTAAAGAGCTTCAATGGTCCGCATGGGTGAAAGAATAGTGCAGATTTTTCAGTTGTTCATTAGTTTTGCCTTCTTCGTATTTTTTATTGTGTTTTCGAGTTTTTACGTTTTTGTATTGCGCTTATTGCTTAAAACATTTGTGTGCTTCAAAAAAATATTATTGATTTTTAAATGTATTAAATAATTTTTGCGTATTTTCACTTTATATTTACTTTTTATTATTTCGTCCACATTATGTAATATAGCTTTATGTCAATGAACAATTAATTATCGCCTTTTATGCATAATTCTTTTCGCAATCAACAGGATCTTCATTACGCGGATCAATTTCTCTTACATATTCGGCTGCCGACCCTCTTTCAAATTTCATCGACTTCAGGGGCTCTAAAACGAACTCTGCTGGAAATCCCTCACCTATACGATGTTTAACATTAACCTTACTTGGAAAACATTGCTTACGTCATAACTTATTTGACTCATTTCTGCTTACGGTGAATTACAACTACACAGGTTACCATAAATTAAAGAAAAATGACAAAAATAGCGATAACTCCCTCAAAAATAAACCAAACCGTGTAAAATTTGAATATGTTGCCAAGTAAGAGTAGCTGCGTAAAACTGCAATATGCAAATTTGTGGCGTTGCATTCGGAATACGTAATCTGCGAGGAGCATAAAAAACCATGTTTGAGAGCAAGCCCACATATTTCACTGTGATAGTGAAACCAGAAATCTGAGATAGCCAATTCGTAACAATGACCTCCAGGCATCATCAGCGTGCAGAACTATGACTGCGAGCCATTGGGAGACTAGAGGCAGGACAAAGTCAAACAGAAGTGGCTAGATGGCTAAATGTGAGTCCTTCTGTGGTTCATAGACTTTGGGGGCAATTTCAAACCACAGATTCGGCATGTAGGAGGAACTGCTACGACGAGGTCCGACTCTTCTTAGATCCTCCCTTGCTGCAGCCACCGGTAGGTTGGTGTCAACATCAACTGCGCGCAGAAGGCTTCACGAAGGTGGTCTGTATGCGAGGCGACAAGCCATTTGCGTGCCGCTCACGTCACGCCATAGGAGAGACCGTTTGCAGTGGGCACCCCAACATGTCCACTGGACGCTTAATCAATGAAGGGTTGTTCTCTTTAGGGATGAGTCCAGGTTTAGTCTAGAAAGCGATAGTAGGCGTTATTTGGAGAGAACCTGGAGCCCGTTATCATCCGTCAAACATACGTGAAAGAGATGCATACGGAAGAGGCAGTGTCTGTGTTGGGGACGCATCTCTTTCGGTGGACGCACAGACCTCCATATCTTTCCAAGGGGAACCGTGAATACTCAGGTTTACAGAGATGACATCTTTGATGCTTATGTGCGCCCATATGCCGGGGCAATAGGTGATGCTTTCCTGTTACAGGACGGCAACGCAAGATCACACAGGGCTCGCATCGTAGATGACTATCTTCAACAGGAAACAATTATGAGCATGGAGTGGCCAGCACTATGCCCAGACTTGAATCCTGCACGTTTGAGATGCTTTCGGAAGACGTCTAGCTGCTCTCGTTCCGCCTCCTCAGACCCTTGCTGCGCTTGCAACTGCTTTGCAAGAGCAATGGCTATGAAACTGATAGACCGCATAATTGAAAGCATCACACATCGCTGTGTGCTGTATTGCTTCTAGAGGCGATCATATTCCATATTGAAGGTACTTTTCCTACAGCAAACTGACACCTTCGATTTGTTCATTTTATATGTGCTAATTTCTATACTACCATAATTGTCTGGTAATTTGTTTTTAAGTTATTTGATACCTTACTATGTGTTGTATATTGTGGGTAAGTTTCATAAAATTCTACAAGTAACTTTTCAGCAATAGTGATTTTTCCTTAATTTATGATAACCAGTGTATTTTCTACCGCCGTGTCGGCAGGGTAGTACAGGAAAAGGCTTTCATAGCTCTGTTTCGAATCTTGGAGAAGGCAAGGACGTGTGTAGGGAGGATCCCCGAGATCAGTTCGCTTTGGAGAGATTATCCATCAAAACTGGAACACAGTTGAGAAAATTCGTACTGGCATCTATAAGGAGTCCAAGACCAAGGCCGGCAACAGGCACAAGCCTTGCCTCTTGTTTACGATGAAATTCGAGGAAGAAATTCGACATGTGATTTCTCGATAATATCCACCAAGGCCAGTTTTCTCGATAATACCCATTAATTTTTTTGGACCTGGTTCGGAATCTTCCGTGAAAGGGGTGTTACGTTTTCAATCAGGACAGCAGTTTCAGGGGTTTTCGCTATAATCGCAAAATCAGATTTTTGCGAACAAAAGCAGTTAAACTCACAGTTACCTGGGTAGTGGATTAATTGGGGTTGTTGCGCCCAAAAGGGCTTTCTTTCATTTACGGACACATACACGTTTCGAGAACATTCAGGCTAACGCCATTTTGGGCTGAAAATATTTAAAAACAGCATATGTTTAGAATTTCCAATGACAGTCTTACGCGCCGGAGATAAAAACGTTTTATTCCTTGCAGAGCTGCCACTGCTCGCTTTGAAATCGTTGAGGTTTTCAGCAAAAAATTCCGTTAAAAGTTTTACAAAATATGAAATGGACAGTGAGACAAATTTCAAATTCGGGCTTGCAGGTGCTCATATTTGGGTGGAGGACTATGTTATTCAAAATTTGATGGCTCTGGGTACCGTTGTTTTTTCAGAATGCGAGAAATATGCATACATTCATGCAGATTCTTTACTATTTAATTTCTTTAAATATAATGCAGGGCTCTAATATTTGGTGGCAACAACTGAACGGGTATTTATAGCGAACAGACGCAAAATGCCAAAATGAAATTAACAGCCCTTCTGGAAAAATTGCCCCTTTGGGCTAATAAGAGACAGAAAAAAAGGGGGGAGTATTTTTTTTTAAATTTTTTTATTCCAATGACGGGCAGCATATAAGCAAAATGTACACTGCTAGGACAACGACTTGATTTTGGCCAATGGCAGTCCAGAAATGAAATGTCCAGATATATATATATATATATATATATATATGCATATATATCTGTATATAACGATTTAATGTTTGTTTCGGAATATTAAGGATTACTCTACTGATCTAATACAAATTAGATGTAGTGAGATGGAAGTTACTAATGCCTGGAAAATGCATGTCAAATGTGGTTTACAAATTCTTCTGCATACTGATAATCAGAAACTTTTAAGTGATGAAGATTAAGAATGACTAATATATACATAATGATAATAAGTATGAATTTAATAGTAGCATAAGTTATCAATTTCTCAGATATTTCATGCTAACCTATTTTTATTGCATTAGAGTTTTAAAATTAAGTATTTTTAATGATTTTTCTACTACCGTTTCAAACTTCTGATTTTTATGCCAGTCAAAAATGATTTTTTTTTTCCAGTATACAAAATTAAACTATTTATTTCTGCAATGGTCATCGAGTAATTAAAAAATAATGCTTAGTAAAATTTAAGAACTCCAAAATATTCATTTTAAAATTG
>KK122029.1:267439-301982 GCA_000611955.2 Stegodyphus mimosarum | reverse complement strand
TTTTTTATTAAATATCATGTACTACGTACTCAAACCATAAAATTCAGTTCAAAATCAATATCGCAAAATTATTTTAAAATGAACATATCTTTAGAATTTCCGTACGTCTCGTGCGCTGGAGATAAAATGTTTTTTTTTTTTTCCGTACAGTGTTGCCATTGCTCGCTTTGAACATTTAGTTTGTTAATCAGAAATTCGTTGAAATGTTACAAAACATAAAATCGATAATAAAGCAAATTTCAAATTCAAAATTAGGGCTTCCAGATGCCCATATTCGCAGTAGGATTACGTCATTCAAAATGCGATGGCTCTAGGTTTTATCACAATGCGAGAAACATGCATACATTTATGCAGATTTTTCATTTTTTAAACTTTAATGCAGAGCGATAATATTTAGTGGCAACAATTTGAAAAGTGATACGCCGTTTTTGTGTTTCCGACGCAAAATCGCAAAACGAAAGTAATAGTCCTTCGGGACTAAATCCCTTTGGACTAAAAGTGTAAACTTGTAACATTGAAAAATTTCTATCTTAAGCAAATTATTGTCACTACATAATTTCAGCACAAACTAAATATTACAGTACATAAAAGAATACAGCGTACTGTCCGTAAAATTAATATTACTTACATATTAACACAACCGCCTTGGCTCAATTTGGATTTAACGCATGAAAAGCTAAAAGTTACTCATTGGGTGATGGTTTTTCACAACTTTTCTTAGATACCCAAATTTTTGATATTTATCATAAGTTGAGTAACATTATTAAATTATGAAAAGAAAACATACTTTAGCAATTTCAAATATAAATTTTAATCACTAAATAAGGATTACATAATACATTAAAAAAAATAAAACTCATTCATCTCTAAACCTTTCCGCAATTTTTTTGCCCTATCCTTTTCTTCAAGCGATTTGTTTTTGCTTGAAAACACATTAAAGAATTTCAGAGACTCGTTATCGCGCAAACCTCAGCATCATCTACCAAATGCATTTCCCTGTTGTTTCCTTTAGAAATTTTTTGGCAAAATTTCGTATTCTTGTAGAATTTTGACCATTTTGATTTTAGTTTCTCCCATTGTTGGAAAATTCCAAATTGCATATTTTAAAATTAAGGCAAAAAATATCACAATTTGTTTATAAAAATTGCTGGAACTTGGAATACAATCAAAAGAATGTGTACGAAAATGGCGACATTGCCCTATTAAAGGATTGTTATGAGCATGGTTGCCAGAGTTGAGCACATTTTAAAAATTTGACGAGTTCTAGAGGTGGTTGCAAGTAATAAAATAATAACATTGTAATATGTGCTTTTCAATGTGCATTTTTACTGTTATGAATTTAAAAGTTTTACTTGTAATTAAAATCTGAATACACTAATTATTTATTTGCCCTCTTATGTAATTTTGATAAATTAGCCACTGTTTATACTATTTATTTTACACACTAATTTTAAATTTAGCTTCAGCGTGAATTTCTTTTGTTCTCTGCTTTCTTATGTTTAAACTAACATCATGTAAAGCAAAGAGAAAGGGACAAATATGAAAATTTATCAGTTCAGTTTCATATACAGGGTGTTTCAGAGATCTTGGGACAAACTTGGAGGGGTGGTGGAGCGTGCTAAAACATGCATTTTTTGTATAGAAATGTAGGGCTAAAGTGACGGGTTAAGGCATGAACGCAAAAAAACGACACGAGAGGAAAATGTGTTTATGTACAAAATCAACGCAAAGTGTTTCTTTGCAGCAATACAGTATTCACAATAAATGTTCAAAAAAGGGAACACTAACAGTAATAGGAACTACAGCTGTGATTAGCTGGCAATGCAGCGGTAGAGGGTGGTAATGAGCCGCACAAACCACGATCCGATGCATCAGAGGATCATTCGCAACTCTGATATAGAACGTGATGGGTGATTTTACGCACAGGGAAAAAGCTGACATGCATCTCATGTATGATGCTGCTAATCGGAACGGCAGAGTTGCGCTACGATTGTACCAGGAACGGTTTTCGAACAGGCGTATGCCGAAGCACACAATGTTCGAGAGGTTGCATCGTTCTCTGTGTGAAAACGGGTCATTTGAAGCCACCTTTGACACTAGGAGTGGAAGAAGAACTGCACGACAACCTCGCATTGAAGAATCCATCTTGAACATTGTGCATGAATCACCTCAGACAAGCTCATAATCCACAAGGCACCCGTCCACGTGCATTCCAAACCCACTTCTCTGTGAATGTGTGAGCGGGTATTGTTAACGACTACCTCATAGGGCCATACCTCTCATCTGCACGTAGAAATGGCTTATGTTATCATATTTTTCTGCAAGAGGTGCTACCGGAATTGCTGCAGGATGTTCCAGCGGTCGTTCGTGATCGCATGTGGTTCCGGCATGATGGTGCACCAGCCCATAACCACGTGCGGGTCGCAATTACTTGGATGGGGCATATCCGGGCCGATGGATTGGCCGTGGTGGAGCCGTTCGATGGCCACCCCGTTCGCCAGATTTATCCAGCTTGGGTTCTTGTTATGGGCTCATCTGAAGAGCATCATTTACGAGATTCCTATTGAGCTACTGGAGGACCTCGTTGCAAGACTATCCATTGCAGGTGCAAGCGTGCGCGAAATGCCTGTCGTTTTTCAAAATGTTCGTCAATTCCTTCTGCGACGTTACCAAGCATGTATTACTGCTGGTGGTCGCAATTTCGAACATTTATTGTGAATACTGTATTGTTTCAAAGAAGCACTTTGCGTTGATTTTGTACATAAACACATTTTCCTCTCGCGTCGTTTTTTTTTTTTTTTTGCGTTCCTGCCTTAACCCGTCACTTTAGACCCTACATTCCTATAAAAAAAGGCATGTTTTACTACGTTTACAAGTTTGTCCGTTTACAAGTTACTACGTTACAAGTTTGTCCCGTGATCTCTGAAACACAATGTATATTCTGTACAGTAATACCCTTAAATTGATTAATAGGTGGGAAATGAAAAGTACAACTTTACATACAGGATCTGTCAGAAAAATACATACAAACTTTAACAGATGATATCTATATATTGGTTTCAAAGTTAAATTATCTTTACAATATGTAGTATGGTATTCCCTTAACAAGTCAGTAATCTCACATATAAGTGACACATGACAGTGAACCAAAATGGATTTGGAGGACTTTGAGGGATGTTCTGTTGTACAGGAAATCGGTTAAGTTAGATGTTCTTCATCAAAACATTATGGCAGAATGTGCAGCAGTCCGCTCAGACACATCGACTAACTTTGTTCAAATAACTGCTCAGTATTGTTCTATGTGTCTAACTGCTAATGCTACCGCTGTAACACTCTGAGCAATCTAAGTAACTGTACAGGTACACATGCAAAAAGATTGTATTACACCTAGCCTAACCTCTCATATGTATGACTTGATTAACTTATAATTAAGTCCAATACTAAAGCACAAGAACTTTCTTAGTTAAAGTGTGTGCATTTTTCTGATGGGCCCTTTACAAATATAGATGAATTTCAGTTTAATAGGACCGAGAGTCAGACCACAGCACCCGAGCGGTAAAGTCGATGAACACTTGCAGTTCAGTCCGGGGTTCAAATCTTGCCGAATGCGCTGGCCGCATGGGCACTTTCATGGTTTCCTCCAGTGTAATGTGTATAAGAGCCAGTTTTCCTTTGAAAGTCCCCTATGAAAGCATACCTCCAGTTAAGCAGGTAGAACTCAAGTGCTTTGCCGTAATTAAATAAACCAAACCAAGGACAAAAGGAAAAATTTTTTAGTAGAAGGTATGTGATAAAAAATTTAGTTTTTATTCATGTCAGTATAAAATAGTGTATTTATGTATTATTCCATCGATCGTTTGTGGAAATTTCGGCAATAGTCATCAAGTGCCCGTCTTTTCTACGGAATTATTATAGGGCACAGCCATCCATAATTGGCTCTAAATCATGCTACTTGGCTGGTCAATGGGATAATATGTAAGAACCTAAAACAGTATTAAAATTTTTACAGTGCATTTATGTGGATGCCAATGGCCTCGTATTTAGCACCCATTTCTAATTAGCATCTATGTTCTCTAAAGCTTTTATCATTTGAGCAAAAGATCTTATGTCAAACTTGTGAGTATCGTACATTTTTTTGATGGATTTGGAACAGTGTAACTTCATATTCCCTCCATAATATTTGAAGAAAATATGTTTATTTTCTCATATGTCTAGCATTTTTCAGTATTATACTCAAATATACGACTTCATGCTATATTTAAAATTTATATATATATGTATTAATATACCAGAGCCTGATCTTTACATTCCAAAAAAAATAATCACATCGCAGGAAACTGAATTTGAGATTCACATTACATGCATGGCATTGAAATTTACATAATATTAATTTCAATTTCAACGTTATTCATTTCCTATATCAAATCTTATCTTGGACTAAGACTGATATTCATATGTCCTACACTTAGAAAACGCTTCCTTTCCTGCAAAAAACAAGCTCACCAGCGGCGAGCGGTATAATGTCGTTTGCACTGGTTGTTCGGTCTGAGATTCGAATTCCACGAACGTACTGGCTGCATGAGCATTTTCGTGTTTTTCTCCCATGTGCAACATATATTCGAGCCAAATTTGCCTTAGAAAGTCCTCCACGAAGACATCCCTTTCCTTAGGCAGATAGCCCTCAAGGCTTTGCCACAATCACAACCAAACCTTGCAAAAAAGTCAGGAACAGATTATCATAACACAATAAACCTTTTTTTGTGTGATCACCTCTGAAGCTAATTACTTCTCAATATACAAACAAATTTTGGTATCAAACATCTTCTCTTTGAGATGATAAGCTCTACACAAAATTAAAATCATGTAGAACTGCTGGTGGTCATCTTAGAGAGGGTTTACTGTATTTATTAAAGGTCAGAAAGCTGTTCAAATATTCCTAAAAATGCAAATTAATCAACAAAATTTGGTATTAAGTAATTTGTTTCTGTAGGCATAATTAATAAAAACTTCCGAGTTTGATTTAGTGTGTATGATGACAGTTTTTTACATTAATAAATGTCATTTAATTGACAGATATGAAGCACTTCTATTGAGGAGCTGTTTTGCTTGGAGGGTTGGTTTGGTTTATTTGATTACGGAAAGCATGTAAGGTAATGATGTCTTCGTGGAAGATTTTCTAAGGAAAAAAAATACCTCATGCCCATGTTACGGATGTGGAGAACCAGATAAGTGTTCATGCAGCCAACCTGTCCATCTGGAATCCAACTCTCGAACTATCAGCGTTCTAACTCAACCACTGTTGGTTTGTGGGTGGAGGGCCAGGAAGGAGAATAATTACATGCACTGAAAACTGAATTCTAAACTAAATGTATAAAGATAGCAATGGAAATTCATTTATCAGCCCCAGTTCTTGTTAAATGAAAATACTGCATAAAATAAGTTAATGACGTTATTGAATGAAAATTTTCCGTTAACATATTTAAGAATGTGTAAGGAGTAATAGATTAAGAATTATTTTTAACATTATTAAGTAATTTTCTTTTAAAGGAATTAAAAAATAAAAAATAAACAAAAGCTACTTTAGACAAATTATTCTACTATTAAAAATCATATACTATTGGATTTGGTATCCCACTTTATCCAAAATTAAATAAGATACGAAATATTAAGAGAATAAAGCTTTCTAGATTATTCGCTAGAAATATGACATCCTGAAAAATGAACCAAAAGTGTATATAAATAATAATATATACACGCTTACAAACACAGACACACATATATTGATACATATAATTCACATATGGTTGTATATTGAAAATACATGTATGTGTGTGTGTGTATACCCACGCACGCATATAAAGCGAAATTTTGTAAAGTTTGAGACATAAATTTATATTCCTTCTGGAACAGTAAGGAAATAATACTTTAAAAGAAAAATTTTAAAAAATAGCATCACTACAGCAAATTTACATTGCAAAGTAAAAATGTTGTTCATTCAACGAACGCACTTCCGACAGAATGTTAACAAACGTCAGCAATGTGACATCACTCATGTGGGCGGAGTTAATGGTGACCCTCTCTGGATTGTCATTGGCCAAACTCAAGCCGTTGCCCTAGCAGTGTACGTTTTGCTTTTATATGCTGACGGGCACTAGCCGCTACAGGCGTTGGCCAGATTGAATTTTGAGACTGAACACTTCATTAAAATAATTGTAACATATTGAAATAATCACTAAATAACTTACTCTAAACTAAAACTAAAAAGAAATATACCAAAATTAACTTTCCAAGAGTGAGAGAACAAATGATCACAACTTACTATCTTTCATTTCTCACATTTTTCAACAACGCATACGGAAAAAAATATTTTTAGGTACATAATTATAAACTTCTTTGTTTCTTATTACATCTTTCAATTACAATACCTCATAGCATTTTGGTTTTCATGTAGTTTGTAATCTTACAGGAAAATTAGTAAAAATGATCTTCATCTAAATTGTAGATACTCATCGGTAGTCTGGTTCTTTCGCAAACTTCTTAATTTTCAACTACGGAAAAAAACTGTTCAAACTCTGTTTGTGTTGTACTCGCAAACAAAGTGATTATTCCTGTTGCAAAAATTAGTAACTGAGGATATTCATCTTTTGACAAGTACACATAAAAGTTAATCAAATTTTTTTCTTCAAATCTTTAAATAATTTTAAATCAGAGTAAATTAGGTAGCTCCATTTCTAGATGATCCGTAGAATTAATCGCATTCATTTTGGGTAATGAAAATAATGTAAAATTGGACTCCAAACCACTAAAGTCTTAAAATTTTTTTTCGATTTCTTCTCATAATATTTCTAATTATTTTACGTGCCGTCTAATTATTTTACGTTTTATTACACATAAAAATGCAAGCAGCCCAATTTGAGACAACTAGTTTACGATATCCTCATTTGCTGGTACGCTGAAATTATGATATGAAAGGAGGGGAGAACGATTTTATTGGAAAGGCGTTCGGCGAAATGAAGTAAAAAAGGCACGCAGTTTTTCATTTTCTTCTCATTTCGCTGGGGGTCTGCCGCACCATTAGGCTTACGGAAGTAAGGAGCATAAGGAAGCCAAAAAACATGCCGCTTCTTTACGAAAATAGAACGAAACAGGAGGGCGGCAAAGTAATCAGAGCGTCAGAAATGCAAAGAAAAGTAACTTTGATAGAAACACTGCAAGTGTGTTGTCAACCGAGGGAATGTTACGACTTTTCGTGGGCGACTCGCCAAGTCTGCAACACCCGAAATCTTTATTGCAAAGCGTATTTTTATGCTGAAGAGAGTGGGCGGGAAAGCTGACATTGAAATGAACTCGTACTATTATTCTTAAAAAAAAAAAAAATCCTCTTTCGTTCGCGCCGTTCCATTGTCTAGCTCTCACACACTTATACGTTTTTACATATTAATTACCTTTCCATTAATTTTACGAAATTTAATTTTCATATATTCTTTTCTGTGTTCCCCACTGCACCAACTTCATGACATTAAATGAAGGAAATGTTGTCAAGCCCAGATCAGCCGGGATTAATACGAGGGTCGACTTTCACGTTTAATCCGACAGTAGTTAAAAAATCTGATGAGGCCAGCACATGATAAAGCTTAACAGAAGGCACTATCGTGTTTACAGAACCAGTCATCATTTATACCTTAAATGAAAAGTAATGAATTTTAAATTATGACAAAGTTAACTTAAGTTAGCCGAAAGACTACGCAGACACAAAACGCGCAAACTGGCTCTGGCTGGCCTGAAGTCGGAGTGTCACTCCTGATGTTGAGAATAACGCAACGCCACAGAATACTGCTCTCAACAGAATCAATTAGCAAACGTGGCCTTCAGCAGCCGGAACACGCTCTGCTTCTACGCTCGAAAACCTTTCTTTAAATACTATTTCCTTTCTACCTCATTTGAATGCACGCAACTAGAAATTCACATGCTGGCAGGAAAATGGAAAGCGACGAAGGCATCAAAGCAATTTAACATAAAACAACTGGTTAGTGAAACAAAATGAATCCTTATAAATTAACAGAAAACAAAATGGTATCATATAAAGCCAATAAGGCTAAAACAGATGAGGCTCTCGCCTTTTGATCCACTAGAAAAGGCGCCAACTTAGCTGCGAAAATTAAAAAAATCATTTTAGAAAAGGACACTGTGATTGGTAGACTATGATGTACATCAAGAAGCACAGTTTTAATTTTCATACTTGAAGTAATGAGACTTTGTAAGCATTGTAATCTTGGTATTTCTTTCATTCCTGGTGCAAGATGACCAACTACACTGCCCTCCAAAAGTTAAGGAACAGCACGTTTTTCAAAGCTCACCATTACAAAAATGTCAGCAACATTTAAATTCGTAGTTCATATGCATGACAGCAATGAAAATTAACATATATGCAAAAACAATAGGTATCAGTTTTATTTATAGAAATGAATACTTATATAGGAGCTGGAGAAAAAGATGCAAAACTGTAATTTTTGTTCACGAGTGTTCATCTTCAATTTGCAGAGAAATTAGGTTATTTCGAAGCAGGAGACATGAAAAATGAGCAACGCCTCCGCTGGGAATCAAACCACGGACCTCTCGGTTACGCATCGAGCGTGCTGACCACTACACCACGAAGGTATGAGGGAGAAATAACTTATATACTCCCCCTTTTAAAGGGGGACTGGGGTTTTGGAGACCTAGTCGCCAAATCCCGGTGGTGGAGAATCATCATCCACCACTTCTTTAGTTCGGGTGCCAGTGTAGAGACATTAGCTTATTTAGAAGCAGGAGAGGTGAAAAATGAGCAACGCCTTCGCCGGGAATCGAAACACAGACCTCTCGGCTACGCGTCGCGCGTGCTGACTCGAAGGCATACGAAGAAGACGGGAGAAATACCTTATAAATTGTTATTACAGTTTCGTGGGCAATATCCAGAAGAGTCTATCAGTGTCCAGGAGAAGTCGTTTGTTCGATTCGTTGAGGTGGCGGGCGATCGGATGGATGGGGATGTCACAAGCTGATGCTGCTAGATGTCTCTCGTAGTGTGGTCAACTGACTATGAAATCAGTTTGAATCCCAGGATTCTGTGTCTAGAATACATGTTCTAGGCAGACCTAGAATGACAACACCGGGAGACCCTATTATTTACCTCTTTCGACCCGGAGGAGGAGTAACATTACTGTGCCTCAGCTCATGGCAGATCATTTAGTGGCAATAGGAACAAGAATTTCATCTACTACAGCGCGCAAGCGCCTGCACAATACAGATCTGTATGCAAGACGACCAGTTGTTCGTGTTCCCTTGATTCGAGGACACAGAGCTGCCCGAGACGAGTCCAGGTTCATGTTGGAGACTGATTCAGGTCGTCAGCTGATCTGGAGGGAACAACGCACGCATCAGATACAACCAATCCCACATTGTGGAGAGACACAGTTACAAGAGGTGGTGGGATAATGGTTTGGGCTGGGATCTCTCTCGGTGGTCACACTGACCTGCATGTGTTCCATGGAGGAATTTTGACCGGCGTGAGATATCAAGACGAGATCCTTGATCAATATGTTCGCCCATATGCCACTGCTATTGGTCCTGGATTTCTTCTGATGGACGACAATGCGTGAACGCACCGGGCTCGGGTTGCTGAAGAATATCTTGAGAGTCACGGTATGGAGCGGATGGAATAGCCAGCTCAATCCCCAGACCTGAATCCGATACAGCGTCTTTGGGAGACTACCTCGGGAGACAGGCTGCTGCTTTAAGTCTTCCTCCAAGGCCGTTAGATGAACTTGAACAAGGATTACTCCTTGTCTGGTCATTGCTTCCCATTTTATTGACCGACAACTTAACTGACAGCATGGAAGTCGCTGCCGCTAACTACTGCAGCTAGGGGTGGACGCATTTCCTGCTAGAAACAATTTTTGTAATGTTACCACTCCATTTTCCCTCAAAAAACTGCGATATACTGTTTCTCCAAGACTGGATTATCTGCCAAGAGTGCAATTTTTTGTTGTAGTTCATATTTGTGTTGAACTTTAGAAACATTCTATGTCGCATTCATTAAAGAACTGTTTAGTGAACATGCCCTGTAAATTCCTCGCTCCTATATTGCTTCGTTCTCAAATTAGACAAAAAACATGCTGTTCCTTAACTTTTGGACGGTAGCGTATTTGATTGTCATTAATCCGTTTTCATAGCCGTTTTCTCGGTCAGAGAGGTATACTGAAAGAACTTTAATGTTGAGATATTATAATGTTATACAACGCAAAGTAATTCATGCTCAACAGATTTGGTGAGAAAGAAGGGTGCTTAAGAACGTAGAGACATTAGGTATGTTTCGAAAGCAGGAGAGATGAAAAATTAGCAATGCCTACGCCGGTACTCGAACCACGGACCTGTCGAATACGCGTCGAGCGTGCTGACCACTACACCACGAAGGCATGCGAAGAAGGCAGAAGAAATACCTTATAACAGTTGTTGAGCTTTTACTCTGGGAACTAATTTTGTTTACTGCTCGACTGTAGTTGGAGTTACATGGAAAAGATTTCTCGTTTCTCTGCTTCTGATTACACTAACTAAAGATACGCTGCATTAAAAAAAACCGTAACCAAATGATACTTTAAGGAAAGCAAAATAAGGATGAGTTACTAGTAATCCATAAGACAAGAAGAATTATTAATTGTCCTAATTACCATTCTGGATCTGACAGATAAAAACCAGTCTTCAAATTTTCCACTCACCACACCGAAGGACCCGAGTTCGAATCCCCGGAGGAGGCCCGGATGTAAACTGCCTGTCCCTCACCGTTGCCCGGAGAAGGCATAGGTGGCCCACTTATTGGGTACCTCCATAATAAAGTGACCACCGCTTTCGGCTTTAGTAGTGGCTAATGCCTATAATGTCTAGTGGCCGTTATTGGGTAGAGGAATTTGGCGTTACCACAAAGAATATTAGCATATTTTTATCTTTCAGATTTTTTGGCTACAATTACAATATGTTACAGTCAGTTACCGATTACTTTTTCTGGCATAATTTTTAGCTAATCCAGACTCAATTATTTTGTCGTCAAAAAATTTATTGAAAAAGCTTCAGGAAGCCGTTTTGAAAATAAACGTATCATCCATTGCCTCTGAAGACACTGAATAACATTTTTCGAATGAATTTTAATGCTTCCAAATAAAAGTAGTACATAGTAATCCAAAGCATAAGAGTCGTACTCCTCTTTCAAATCGTAAAATAATGGGCGCTGGAGGGGGAGCAAATACCAAATTTTTTATCGAATTCGATATTTTAAGCCAAGAAATATACTCTTCAGGCTAACTAAAAATATAACTCTTCAGGCTAATTATCATGTCTAACAAAAAATACCTAACATTCAATGAGAATTTTATTAAGGATATAATAAAAGAGGCCGAATGTACTTCGTTTATATACTTCCACTTCATTTCCTGCCAGTGCTATTGCACTATCGTATGGGCATCATTCCGCGACTGAATAAACCAGAAGCTTCACTTTCACTATTACTTTCTACAAATAATCATTTTCTTCTCCATTCAAATTAACTGAAATACTATTTCTCACTTTAAATGACTTTAGAAGAGTGTGGCTTTTTAATCCTTTCAAAAATCGAAAATCTGTATCATCGATTAGCAATAAACAAAAGGATCGATATAGACCTAAAATTAGTGATTATTAAGACAGAGGTCGACTTGTGATACGTCACGCGGGATGCTGGGAATTTGGCGAGAACGCTATTACCTGCACATAAAAACAAAAGCAGCACGCAACTAACTACTGGCTGGAACAAATAAAAATAAGAGTAAGACTTACACCCAGGTGGTGGCGATTCCTTCCGAAACTGGCTAAACGAGTGCGATACGGAAGGTGGAATTGCGGAGGCCGCCATCTAAATCACACAGAAGACACAGAACGTGATATCCAACTCACTCGAAAAAGACTAGACAAACTTCAATAAACCTGACTGGCAATACAATTTTTACGCTCTCTCCAAACAAGAAAAGACACCGGCCGATTGAAGACTATCGGAGAGCTGTGCAATTTGCCAACTGTAACTCTTTACTGCCGGAGTATTTTCTTGTAGATTGGGGTCAATCGGGCTCGGGTCGAGGTCAACCGTAGGCCGAGAAAGCGCCTTAAAAGGCTCGGGAGAGTGGAGAGCAAGGGCACGGCTGCTCGCGTGTATTTTCATGCTAATTGGCTTTTTCTGCGATCGCGTTTCGCTTCTCGGAGGAGGTGGAATGCCTGACGTCATCAAAGAAGCGGGCAGCGATTTTCGAAGAAGCGACATACCGACAGTGGGAAATGAAAGAAAACGATACGTTTTAAACAAATGCACAAACACTACTTTGCAAATGATATTTCACTATCTTCATCCATTATAAAGTAGTGACTCTAGCACGACAAAACAGCAAGTAAAACGCATCCCTAATAATGATGAGACAATCATGTTAGATACGAGCCAATAAAGAAAGATAGGCAAACTTTTTTGCAACGGTAACAGAGATTCATTACTTTAAAAACTATAGTTGTTTCAGTTAAATGTTCGAATATAAAATGTACACCTCATTTACAGCTATCAGAAACGAAACAGTACGATATTGTCCTTTAAAAGTTCATTTTAGAGTTATTTAATTACCAAAATTTAATTAATTCGCTAATTTATAATACATTTATATTCATCCTAACATTACAATACACGAATATTATTATTAACACGTCTAAGAGAATTCCTAGAAGTTTAAAATTCTTATAGGTTTAATATTATGTTAATGCATTTAGAAGGTTTTTCTCAGTTTCCGCTAAAACGTGTCCTGCATAAATATACATTTTTGCCATTTTTTATTGTCCTTTAAAAGTTCATTTTAGAGTTATTTAATTACCAAAATTTAATTAATTCGCTAATTTATAATACATTTATATTCATCCTAACATTACAATACACGAATATTATTATTAACACGTCTAAGAGAATTCCTAGAAGTTTAAAATTCTTATAGGTTTAATATTATGTTAATGCATTTAGAAGGTTTTTCTCAGTTTCCGCTAAAACGTGTCCTGCATAAATATACATTTTTGCCAGTCGACGACGGACAAATTTTTATATTTACCTTCAATATTATAAAAAAGCGTTGCTGAAGATATGCTAAGTTAATCGTTCAACTTTTTAATATTTATTTATAGAAAATCCTTAATTTTATGATTGATATATATTATTTTGTTTAAGAAGAGAAGTATTTGCATGAGTTTTACGTTTTTAATTTAATTTACTAAAATCATTTTAATTTTCAGAATTTTAAGGGTATGTTAAGGTACTACAATGTAATTGTTAACATTTCATATTCTTGCACCCCATACACTATTAGCTTCATCATTTACTTTTAATATGTTTCTGAATCCTAATTTCCGATCTGTAGCGGTGAAACGGGTAAACATTTGTGTTTAAAAATATTACTCGAAAATTTTAAAAGTCTTACCTTTCAGAACATGAAAAAGTATAGAGATAAACCTAAATTTTAACTCAAATCTGTTCAAATCCGTTTATATTTCTGAAAAATTGCAATATAAGGTTTACAAAAAATTTAAACTAAAATCGATTAACCAATAAATTAGTATTAAATTATGGCTAAATTCGTATCATTTACTAATAACAATTTTCTAGGAACCTATCGCTTAGAATAAAATACCATTGAGTACAAAAATAAGTGATACACATTTGTTTTTCAAAAATCAATTATTCATTTAAAAAAGGAACGAAACAGTCTTAAAAAATGACAAAATTATGCATTAAATAAAACACACTGATAAATTATTAAACACATGCATGCACTCTACCTAGCGGCAAGTTTCCATTCCCTGTAGCTTACATCACTACGACTGAAAGCGCGCCTACTATTTTGCTTCTCCGCAGACTTCAGTTATTTGCGGTAAAGTCACATTTACAGGGTTACCTGATAATGGCAATCGTTCCCGAAGTACACACCGGGGGTGCAGGCAAACCGCGAAATATTCTAGATATTTCACAGAAATTATACTTAACACACGTGATTTTTAGAATATGAATACCGATGCATTAGTGCTACGACAGGAAGAACATCTATAAAGTTACCTTTTCATTATACTTAAACAAAGAATAATCTTCCGACTGCCAGACGGATTCTCGCTCCGTCTTTAATTTAGAAGGCAATAATATAAAGTGAAGATAAAAAGAGTAAAAGCAATAAATGACATTAATTTACACTTTAGCATGAAGTTATAGAAATTAATTCTTTTATAGAACTTTACATTCGCTTCTTAAGCCTTTGATTCTTTACAGATCAAATATTAAATCGAAGACTCAAAATACTCAGCTCCTTTCCTAATACACCTTCTAACATAACAGTAAGTGACAGTTCACCGACAATCAACACAGTATTCCAGAAAGTAGAATTTTGAGAGTTACTGCGTCTGTATGAACCAGTTTCCCTTAGAAAGTCCTCGACAAAAGCATCCTTCCCAAACCATTAATGTTAAGTGCACGTGAATGCTTTGCTGGCGATCCAATCAGTGACCTTAGAACATACTCTTTGCTTTGGTGACCACAAACTAAAGTCCTCTAATGTCCTGCGCGCGCGCGCGCGCGCACACACACACACACACACACACACACACACACACACACACACAAAAAGGAGTTAGATACTATATAGAGTCTCCTTGTTCTTTTTGGTAGCATACAACGTGGACTGTACGTACAAGACGAAGTAGCGAATTCTCGCTACGCCTTGAAGAATAAATACAGCAGAAGAAGGTTTTTAAATAACCTTCAACTAAAATGAGCAGATGCACTTACTTGATGCTCACAAATCACCACTACTTGTGGCTAACTAAATTAACAGAAAATAAGAATGTAAAATACAGATTACAATGAAATGGCTAACGACTGGCTCCTTAGCTTATCTCAACGCTAATTCGTCTGCACACAGTAAAGCCGAACTAGGAATATCAGTATAAACTGAAAAGTGTCTAATACCGATTAGAGAGCTACGTTCAAACACGCAGCATAAACATCGAAATTAAGTTCGCTACTACTCTTTACGAACTCTTGAAACGCAGTTTAAGTACTGCTTCGGAAACACGTTTAGATTAACATAACTACGCCATAACAAATTTACATTCCGGCAGGAAACTGAAATCAGTAGGAAAGGAAAGAAAAACTAAAAATAATTGGTTAGAATAAAATAAATTCTTACAATACGATTTCTGTTAGCCGCAATTTGTTATTTCTTTCCACCGTTGTAACGCGATATTTAAAAAAATGGTTTTTAGTTATTCGGAATTTTGCACTTCATTGATGGCAATTAGACAGTAGGCGTGTGGCCATTTTGCATAAAAAATCATTCATGAACTATCTACCAATTCTCTCTGGCCTTCTTGGCTATTGGGTGATAATGGAACATTAAATGAACAGACGAATGGGTACATTTTTCAATTATCTGGAAAACTGACATCTTTCTCCCCCCTCACTGTCTAGAAAGTAATTATTTTTATTATAACGAATATTTATATTCGTCTTTTTGTTTAGCTTTTAATTTATAAAAAGTAGCTTTATTCAACTATAATTGGTGCTTATTAATTTTTCTATACTTGTCATTGTTCAATTTATAAAACAGGTGAAAAAATAATCAAAATCTAAATAAATGTGCGTATGTTTTCCGAGTTTTGGAAAAGAGGGGGAGAAATGATCTTCTAACAATGATGAAAGGGGTGCATGGAGCAAAACAAGTTGAAAACCACTTTGTTAGGCGTTTATGTAACTTCGAAAGTTAAGTTGCACGTTGTCGAAAACAAAATAAGGGTGAATCGAATGCACTCAAAGTGTAGACAAGTGCCAAACGAGTTGATAATCATATCAGAGGAACTTGGTAAGTTGCCAAATCATGAACACAGCCACTTTTAGTATTCAAAAAACAAATCAAATTAGTTCAAGCTTTAGTTCAAGCTTCCTTTTCAGAGAAAAAAAAAAGAATTTTTTTTCGTCAACAGTTTAATGAAACATAAAAAGAAACACGCACAAACGCAAACAGTGGAGGAGTTCTAAATTTCTGCACAGTTGCCAATATACAAAGAAAGAAAATATTTAATAGACAAACTGCTCTTAAAAAATTATATTACTATAAATTATACTTAAAATTAGCAAAACCCATTAATCTCTTTGTAATTTGGGTACTTCCCCTCTCTACTCAAAAAACTGTATAGTAACTTTTTCTAAATTACGTCTTTCAAAATTAATCCATTTATGTAATCATGCCTGCAATGCGACGAAATCTCAGCCATTCAGATTAAAGAAATAATTTACTATATATCTAGAGCTTTGCTGTTGCATATCCTTTTCCCGCTTCGGCTCTAGCTTACTCCCGCCTCTTGTTTCGCAGTGTTGTCTGTTTCACAACTGTTGGGTGCATACTGCACATATAACTCTGTGTGAAACAAATACTGTCTCTCGTGAGTTGCTTTATCCAATAATAAACTTATGTCGAATTCGGCCACATTTGTCTGTTAAGTCCATCACTCCATCCACGCAGTAAACATATATTTTAAAAATGTAACGGCACCGATTTAATTCTTCAAGAACGAGCTCTTCTGCATTAATTTGTTTCGTGCTGGCTCATGAAAATGTCTGGCAGCCGAGAATAAAAAGGAAATATTGACTGCAACGAAATCTTTATGCACCAACACGACGCCACTTTCTTTTACACTTATCGTATACATACAGATTCTTCATAACTTCATAATAGAAATTTTAATGAAGGCATACGCCGTTACTTATTCATACAAACATTGATAATAAACACTAGTGAACCTTAATGCTCTACAGATAACACAAATCGCAACAAGAAGGAAAATAAAATTGCCTGATGCAAATGGACTTAAGAAGCGACGGAATTCGTTATTCTGGGCGATAAATCAAAAAGAGGCGTTATTTGAGGAGGTGGTGGAATGGCGTAGGATTGCTAAGTTTTGGAAAACCAGCACTACCTACGACGAGGCATAGAGGTCGTCGAAGGTAGTATTTCGGTTATACCACTTTCGCACTGATCAATAACTATGGACAAAACTATCTCGACGCCTCCAACGATGGAGAATATGTGTTACAATTTTGTGGAAAGGCAGAAAGCAAATGAATTAATTCTGGTAGCAGAGTTTAACATCATGTCTCATCTGATCATAATCAATATGTGATGTGACCGCCTCACCTGACACTGACTTGCACTGAAAAACTATCTGATAATAGTACAGTTCTTCGTAATAGAAATATTTCCTTTACTAGCACTTTTAATATAGAAAACAATTTTTTGGTCAAGGAATGTTGCTGTTGTTTTCTTAGAGGAAATGCGATTCTTTTTTCAATAGCAAATGCAACGCAGATTATTTAAATGTGATGACAAGTTTAGCAAAATTTTACGCATACAAAAGTCTTATCACCCTTGGTTAATTCAGTGGTCTCAAACTCAAATTGCATGCGGGCCGAATACACGATCTGAAAACAGCTGACGGGCTGGAATTTTTTTCTTTTTAACAAAATGAAAAACTTCATTAACAAATCAAAAATTATTTTCAATAAATTAAAAATTTCGTTTACAAAAAATTTCTTAAAAATACATACAGAATAATAATGTATCAGAGGAAAAAATTCTTATTTATTTTCTGTTTGAAATCTAAAATTTAGTACTTCTAAGACATTTTTGCTGGTTACAGTTAATAATTGAAATATACTGACAGCTGAATATTAAATTCTTAGACTAACATTTATTATTTATTTAATGACATTTATTTATTTGTATTCAGTAATTTTAGTCTTTTTAACTAATCATTAAGTAACTTACTTTGATCTGAACTTATAAAAAAAATTTAGAATAAAAAATAATTATGAAAACTTTCCAAGTCTTCAGAAAAAATTTACCAAGTATACAAAACTTGAGAATAAATAATAATAACATAGTACCTTTCTCTTATTTATTAAATTTTTCTTCCAGGCATAAATAAAAACGTATTTCTTTGTATGTAGAGAATTATTATCTTTTGTATTTCTTACTACGGCTTAAATTTTGGAAACGCTTCCATTCTGATAAAGTTTGTAGCCTTGGAAAGAAATTATCTTCGTCACGGGTTGTAGATGCTTATCGGTCTATCGGGTTCTTATAAATTTTTGGCTGTGGAAAAAGCTGTTCACATACAAATGTATTCCCAAACAATGCAATTATTCTTAGCGCAAGAATTTGTAACTAAGCTTGTTTATTTTTTGACAAGTACGAATAAAAGTTAATGAAATCTGCTTCTTCAAATTTCTGAATCAGATTTTTATCACACTGCAAGTTAATTAGTTCCATTTCTAGATTTCTTGATGCGTTATTAATGTTCGTTTTTAATGAGCATGAATTAATTTTTCAATCTTCGTTACTATTTCTGCAGACAGATGGCACTACTTTCTCGTTCGCTTTACTCCTTTTGGGTATAAATACAGCCGTGGCTTTCCATTTGTTGCAGATTTCTACGCTCCTGATGAAGATTAATTAATTTTGTTTTGGCATTTGGCGTTGATTCACTAAAAGCGTTATTTCATTTTTCAAATTGTTGTCACCAAATACTATCGCCCTGTATTTATACTTAAAGGAATTAAATAATGAAGAATCTGCATAAACGTATATATGTTTCTCGCATTGTGATAAAAAAAGGTACCTAAAGCCATCAAATTTTGAATGACGTAATCCTACTGGGCATCTGGAAGCCAAAATTTGAAATTTGGAATTTGCTTTAACAAATTCAAGGGTTTCAAAACGAGCAATGGCAACGTTGTAGAAAAAAAAAAACCATTTTTATCTTCATCGCGCGAGACTGTGTATCGGAAATTCTAAAGAGGCTTATTTAAAAATTATTTTACGATATTGCTCTTGAAGTGAATTTTACGGTTTAAGTGCGAAGAACATGATATTTAATAACTAAAGGCAGCACACAAAATGTTAAAAAAAAAGCCCCTTTGGACGTAATTTAAAATCTGAAACTTTTCAGTTTTTTTATTATATATCTATTTTTTAAGACGGGCCCATTTAATCTGCCCAATCACTCGGAAGTTGACTGCAAAATCAACACATTTCAGAAGTAGCATCCGGTCAAGTCAAAATATAGAATTTATTGAATAAATAGTAACACAAACAAGTGACGCATTATTTCGATTACTGAAATTGGCATCAATCCAAGAAATCAGTTCGCCCAGAAGGAGAGGAGGGGTGGACTTCATTCAACTGATCATATGATTCTTTACCCAAAAATTAAAATGAAACACGTGTCAAGCAGCTGAGGCAGTGAAGGAAAGACAGACGCTGGTGAGAGGGTTGCAAAATGAAACGTGAACGTGCGAATAAACAGAACCCTCTCTAAAAAAAGAAATGAGGTCAGGCAATCCTCAGCAGCTTCATAGAGATGTGGAGGTATCGTCTTACAGAGGAAAAATAAGAGGGCGTTTAGCTCTTTTCCCCCTTCATTCCTCACCAGATGACATATTCTAGACTCCCTAATCAGGCGCAAGCAATCTTCATAAAATGATGGAACTGTGACGGGCTCGTAAAACAAGTCGCTAAGAAATCCAGGATTCGAAAGTAAACAAACAAGAGTTCTAGAGCTAGCGGGTATAAAGTGCATATTTTTTTAAGCATTAAGATTCATTTAATCTCGGAATACTTTTATTTATTAGCGAGGAGTAATAAGCTCTACGATATACCAAGAAGGATAAAAAAGGAAGGCAATGCATCCTACTTTCCACCCTTCCAGAATTTTAATAAATCTAGCTATTTTAGACATACAGTTCATGACTGATCTTGCATCATGAAAGCAGTTTTACAATATTTTCTTTATAAAAGATCCTTTCCTGAGCGTATTCACCACATGCTGACGATCGGCCGAACAGAAGCACACATCTCCCCTTCACGACTTTTTTTCACAAATCAAACAGATCAAAATGTGATGTGTTTCTGAATTTAAGCTCCAACAGTGATCGAACAGTAAAATTGTTGATTACTACTAATTCGACCTGGATTCAAATTCCAACAAACGGCCAGGCTTTCGTGGTTTTTCCCATGCGTATAGTCAATACAAACCAGTTTCTCTTGGATAAGTTCTTCACGAAGGCATCCTTCTCATTAGGAAACAGCCTTCGCGTGCTTTGCATTAAGTATAGCTATCTTTCTCAAATTAAGGTTTCCTACGACATGGTTTCGCTCTTACGCGATAAGAAAATTGCGGAAAACCCTCATATTGCGGCAACATTACTTCATTCTAGCACATTAATGAATATGCGTAAACCCTCTTATAACATTTTATGTATGCACATGTTTAGATAACACAATTTTTAATCCAAACATTTATAAAATTAAGTAACATTCTCTGCCATCGTGTGTAGTACACAATAACAAAATATTTACACACACACAAATTAAAATAAATTTCTGGAATACCCGCATTCTCTCACATCGAAATTCTTTTGAAATCCAATCACGCTCATTATTTAACACAGTATGTATCTTAACTCCAAGTGTTTATTTGATAGACTGCATAAATTAGGTAACTGCGATTTGGAGCGAAGCTTTTTGAAAATCCTTCTGGGTACGTGTTACTAATTCTGTTGTTTCTAAGAGCAATTATTACGAAATAATATTTCAGTCCCGAACTATGTCTGAAAGTAAGAAAACAACTTTCAGAAGAAAATCTACTTCACCGGAGATAAGAATACAAAATTTGAATCGCTTGTTAAATGGAGAAAAGGAAACGTTTCAAAAAGTCTAAATTTAAATGAAGAGATAGTGAGAATCATTAACAATTTTTTTTCGCTTTTAAAAGTTTTCGGAACGCATTCCTCTACTTTGTATCGGTTGTTAAGTCTCGAACAACACGATTTTACTCAGAACGCTATTTTTTAGGAACCTATCTAACGTATTACGAGGAATATCTGTATATTAATCCTAATCCATTTTGAATTTAAGGTGAAAATTTCCTGTTTAGTCTACGAAAGAAAACTTCGATTCCTTCCTTATTCTTGAACTTCCGAGAACATAATACACTGTTCCTTATCTAACCAAAGATCTTTATTTCCCGGGGGTAGAAGAAGTACGTAATATGCTAAACTTGTCCAGGGGAAGAAGAAAGAACTCGAGTTATTAAAACATAAATCCTTTTACTTGAAATAAAATTGCCTACATTATGATTGACTTAAAGTTTAACTTCGCGATAAAAAAATTTAGGAACCTAAAACTCGTGCTTCATCCCATCGTCTTTTCTACATATCTTAAAAGTTCAATATTTCGGAATAAATCAGTAATCGTCTTTCACACACTCTCTATACATATTTTACATATTCAGTTTAGACGCATTTTTTAAACAGTTCCCTCAAAAATGTTTTGAAAAGGATTCAAGTACACACTTTTTTTTTGCCAAGAAATTTGAAGACCTTGAAAATTTGCCAAACACAAACACGGCCCGTGAAATATTACGACGTCTACTTTAAGTCAAGAGTGCTTTTGTCATAATAAATAAAAGTTCAATCTACCATGAAACAAAATCATTTTACTCGTTAGTTGGAACGTGCAATAAAAAAGCAGCATTATTCTTTTGCTCAACCTCATTGCATTTAACGAAAATTAACGAAGTGGACGCAAGCTTCAACCTAATATAAAGGAAAACGAAAACATTCCAACGGAAACGGAGGGAGGAACATCCTAAAGCGATGTCGCTCGCACGCACGTCACTCTTTCGCGAAACATAAATCCTTTTTCTTTTGACTTCGTTCATCATTTTAAGTAAATTTACATACAGTAGGCGCCGCTTACGAACCCAGAACTAAATACCTACTTTCACAACACTTTAATTAGGAAAAACGTCATTAATAATTGATCGTCTGCAAATGTTAGGCTAAAATTCAATTACGAACAGTTTATATTCCTAATGTTTCTGGAAAATAACCTGATCAATGGGCTGGCTGCATTGTTGGTTTTCGCGTACTTGTCTATATGAAACATGGATACAAGCTAGTTTCCCTTAAAAAGACCTCCACGAAGGCATTCCTTCCTATAGGCAGAAAGCCCTCGAGTTGCTTTGCCTTAATTAATTCATCTAACTTATAAACCAGTATAAGCTTCTTAACTTTTAAGTCCAAAGCGGCTTTGTCATTGAAGGGCTATTGTTTTCGTTCTGCGATTCTGCGTTGAATTACTCTGAATGTCCGTTTCACTTTTCAAATTGTTGCCACCAAATATTATCGCATGCATTATATTTGAAGAAATTAAATAATGAAGAATCTGCATAAATGTATATATGTTTCTTGAATTGTGATAAAACAACGGCACCTAAAGACATCAAATTTTGAATGTCGTAATCCTACCGCGAATATGGGCATCTGGAAAGTCCACATTTGAAATCTGGAATTTGTTTTGTTATCGATTTCATATTTTGTAAAACTTTAACTAATTTTTGATTAGCAAACCCAAGCATTTCAAAGTGACCAATGGCAACGGTGACTTTGAAAACAGAAAAAACATTTTTATCTCCAGCGCGTGAGACAGTGTATAGGAAATTCTACAGATATGCTCAATTTAAAATTATTTTGCGATATTGCTCTTAAACTGAATTTTATGGTTTAAATGCGAAGAACATGACATTTAATAAATAATGCTAGCACATAAAATGTTAAAAAAAAAAGCCCCTTTGGACATAATTTAAAATCTGAAACCTTTCAGATTTTCTTTTTAGCTACTCTCCCCCTCCCCTTTTTTTTGCGTGGTATCATTTAGTTTAGTTTTTTTTTTTTGTGTGTGTGTGTGGTATCATTTAGTTTTGGTTCTCTATTTACTTGGGTCCGATCTTGAAACTAATTTTCACCATCTTCTAAAGACACAATTTTCTTAATTCTTCGTACGCACGTATCTGCGATGCTATAATATTTTATAGCAATTTATTCAAAATTTGATAAAATATTTCAAATATATTCAAAAATACAAAAATAAGAAAAATTTTTCAAATATATTTGGTTTGGTTTATTTGATTACCGCAAAACGCAAGAGGGCTATCTACCTAACGGGAGTTTTGCCTTCGTGGAGGGTTTTCTAACGGAAACTGGCTCGTACACACGTTACATCTGGGGAAAACTACGAAAACGTCCATGCAGGTACACCGTTTACCGGGATTCAAACCTCGGACCGAACTACCAGTGTTCAGCGACTTTACGGTCAGACGCTGGTAAGGTCGAAAATATTCGATAAAATTAGTTCGATAAAAGATAAAAGTTAGATAAAAAAGTTGGATAAAATATTTTGAATATATTAGAAATTTGATTTTTAAAATGAATTAGGCTTGAATTTTCATCACATATCTTTGCTTAACAATCATTACAGATGGTACCTTCTCGTTAAGTGGTAACAGCGTTTAGTCGCCAAAATTGGCAATTTAAATAAATAATTTTAATAATTTAATCTGTTATAACCATAAAATTTCAAATATAACCAAAAACGTATGCGCCAGGCTGTTTTAACAAGGAAACAGCTCGCTGAATTTCAATTTCTGCATCAAACAAAAGCAGTAAAAAATCCAAGTGGAGACTTCGGCACTTTTCGAATTTTGTTAATCTTTTCATAATTACTTCCGATTTTTTTTCCTTTTAAAATTATTATGCATTTGTAATAATGATGGACTCCTAAGTTAAAGGATTCACCAGAGTCAGTGCACAAACAAGGTTAGCTTCTTCGGAGAGCTGACGTCACTTAACACAAGTGGGAGGAATGAAGACACAAAGGGAGTAATTGCCTTTGAGCCGACTTTAGAAGTCAGTGACGTCATGGAAGAGTAAATTTTGTAGTAGTGAAATCTTAAGAAAACCCTCCCAAAAGAGTTACATTTCCTCTTTAAAAGCATAATGGAGAAACTTCATCCTACATACACTCATGTCCAAAATTATCTTTACGTACCCAAAAATGATGATATTCAATGAAATATCGAATCAATGTGATCCGTATTTGCAGGGAATGTGTGAAAACCAAGCCTTATTAGCATTATCCAATCAAATGTAATCAAACGGTTTGTGATATGCAAATCTAGGCGTTACGTCATCCAAGGGTGAATCAAGCGCTTTGCGCAAACTGAATATTTGAGTGAATTTCTGCAACATAGCGTTTGATTTCAGTGTGTAGGGACTCAAAGCGGTTTGTTATGGCTTCGAAGTATCATTTGGAAGAATCTGTAAAGTGGCGAATTATCGGCCGTTTAGAAGCAGGGCAGTCAATCATGGAAACAGCCACATGTCTGAATATTTCAAGACAGACAGTCTCTAAGCTATGGAAACAGTTTCAAAATGATGGAAGTGTTGTAAGGAGGCCTGGACAAGGTCGGAAACGAATGACAACTGCTTCTGAAGATCGGTATCTGGCATTAACTGCCCGTCGTAACAGAAAGGCTACTGCTCGCCAGTTAAGTTCAGAGCTTGCAGCCGCCACTGGAACTGTTGCATCACGGCAAACAATATACAGAAGGCTTAATGAAAAAGGCCTTTATGCCAGAAAGCCAAGGGTATGTGTTTTACTGTCTTCACAGAAAAAGAGGGATCGCTTTAATTGGTGTAAAGAACATCAAAACTGGACTGAACATCAATGGTCCCATGTTCTCTTTACTGATGAGTCGCGGTTTAGTTTAACTGGTGATTCTAAACGTGTTTACATCTGGAGGGAGTCAGGAACACGAAATGATCCCTCGAACATTGTGGAACGTGACCGTTTCGGTAGTGGAGGTGTGATGGTATGGGGTGGAATAATGATCGATGGACGTACGCCCCTACACGTGTTCAGCAGCGGATCTGTGACAGGCCAGATATATCGGGATGAGGTCTTAGATCCTTATGTAAGACTTTTCAGGGGTGCATATGGACCTGACTTTTTATTTATGGATGATAATGCCCGTCCACATCGAGCAAACCTCGTTGATGAATTCCTTGAAAGTGAAGACATTAAGCGAATACCTTGGCCACCAAACTCTCCTGACCTTAACCCGATAGAGAACTTATGGGACTACCTTGGAAGAGCAATTGCACGTATACATCCTCCTCCTAGAGATGTAAATGCTCTGAAGACGGCATTGCTGGAAGAGTGGAGATTAATTCCCCAAACTGTGGTTAACAACGTTATTTCCAGCCTTAAAACACGTTGTGATATGTGTGTACAAGTCAGGGGAGATCATATTCCATATTAAATTCGTAAGACTTAATTCTTTTTCTGAATCATTCCTTTTTTTCTTAACTCTCTTTGTCACACTTTATTACCATTTTTATTGTTTCATGCTACAATTTTATATCATATGAGGTGATCTTCAATTTTTTCTTTTGCATTTATGTGTCATAATGTTATGTATGATTCCACGAAAATTCATTAAACTATAAGTCATAGTCTCTGAGAAATCCGTGAATTTATGCATGTAAACATAATTTTGGACATGAATGTATATAAAATTCCCATTCATTCATACTTCATAATAGTTACAATTCTCGTCTAATTGCACGGTAATGCAACTATAAAAAATCTGATGTATACACCACATGACTTCCTTGTGTGGAATATTAAATTATACACAATTTTCCTGCATTTTATTTAAACGTATTGAATTAACAGTTAACGAATTTTGAACGAAATCTACTTCGTCGATAGCGCATAAACCACAAGAGAATAAATGCACTCTTTAAAGTTCACTGTATTTATTTACTATAGCTAAACTTCGGCGCTAAACACAGACGATTTCACAGACGATTCAGCACCGCTTCCCTAATGCTAATTAACTCAGTTCTCACTTCGCTACTAATTAACTCAGTTCTCACTTTGCGGTAAGGTTTTGAATATATAAAAATTCAAAATATTTTCATTAAAAATTGAAAAATACAGAAAAACATAAAACACCAAGTACAGTTAAAACAACTAAAAAAACAATTTTTACAATTAAAATTACAATTTGTACGCAAAAACAAGCTAATAACTTAAATGATAATTCTAGAATGAATCAAGCACAATTTAATTCGCAATAATAAAAAAAGACGTTACTTTGCTGCTGCGAAGCTTAGTTCCTCTAGATTGGCAACAAATCCACTATTCTGCTAAGCTTCAAATGTAAACAAATATGAGCGCTATCACAACCAAAAGTTAGGCTTAGCCGCACTTAAAAAAAACTTTTAAATTTAATGATAATTCCACAATTATTGCATGCAGGTTAACTATAGGCATAAACGGAAAGATAAGAAGAACATAATTCGATCATCTTTAAAGCAAAAAATGCACAATTCACAAATATATAAGAATAGAGAAACTAAGTTCACTGAGCTGCGTAACAGAGTGAATATATATATATATATATATACAGTCTTGTATACAAAATTTCAGGGTTTTGAGGCTAGTCGTTTTTGAGTTATGCAAGATAAATAGATACATACGTACGTACGTACGTACGCACAGACACCACGAAAAAATCTCTCAAGAATCCTTTTTAAATCAGTTTTATAATTTTTTTGAGGAAAAAGAGTCTTTTATTCTGTCCTTACGTTTTAGATATTACGCATAAACATCGTTAAATTGCATTCGATAGCGGTCAAAATGGATATTTTCGTTGAAATATGAGGCCCGAAATTTTTCGCGATTACAATACGTCCTTTTTACTTCGTAAAAGGAAGAAAAAACGAAATTCTACCTGTAACTGAATTATCAGATTACACGAAATGAATTTCCTATTTCAGAAGTGAAAAATTATTTTCAAGTAGTGAGTATAGACGTAGTTGAGCTAATTCCAAAGGTTAAAAAAAAAAAAAAAAAAAAACGAGATTTCAAGTATTACGAACCACTACATTCCTGTTGAAATTCTCTTATCGAGAAGAAGATAAACGTCAGAAAATAATCTAACACTTATCCGTAAAGTAAACACACCAAAACACAAGAAAGCAATAAAGGATAAAATTTACTTCTTATAGCCTATTAAATTACATAATTTTTTTTTGCTATGTTTCATTTATTTCTCCGAATTACTCAAACTTAATTAACTGATCCCTTAAGGCAAGTTGAAAATGACATAAAAAATTACAAATTTTCAAATTAAATACACCTGTCACTTTATGTCGTGTGGGAGTCAAACTTCTTATAACTTTATTTTTTCACAACGATTATAAACTTTCCAAAATAAATGTATAATCCAACAAGCAATAATCCAATTCAAAAAATAAATGAAATTTAAAGGAAAAGGATCATAACAGAGGAATTCAATCAATTTCAATGCCACTTCGTCGGGGGGGGCAGGAACACTGAAATCAATTGAAATCTCTCCTCTACAAAAATCCTTGCTTTTCTGTATCCAAAATTAGCCGATGAACCATTTCAATGTATTTTAATTACAATAGTTCACCCGAAAATTCTGGCCTTTTTTACGAATGAAAAAAAAAAAAAAGCAAATTCTAATTAGAAGCTTGAACCTTAAATAAAAGAGAATTCTATTTTATTTAAAGAACTGAAAACGTAAGTGAAAAAATAAAAAACTTCAATGAAAAATTTAAATCAAAATTTTTACCTTTAAACATATAGCATATAATCCAAAGAATTTAAAACATTATAAAACTTAGGTGAAAAGAATTAAAACTCAAAAGAAGTAATTAAAAATCCCGAGCACATTCAATAGACTACAATCGAAACTAATAACGTTATAGTAGTGACGTACAGGTTTACCATTTTGGCTTCATTGGCGAAACTAAAAAACTTTGGCGAGAAAGTAATCGCTCAAAAGGCTAAAATTTGGAACAAAAGATGGAAGTTTGAAATCAAGAGAAAAACTTAAATACTTCAATGAAAATTTTTAATTTGGCCAAAGAAAAAGATTATTTTATTAATTGAATGAAATTTTAGTAAATTCTGACAAACGCATTCTGGCAAATTCCGCTTTTTTTCGTATTTTGCTCATCCCAGGCAGAGCACACATACACTTAGTAATGTAAAATCGCCAAATAAAAGATAAATTCGTCAAATATCGTCAAAACCCCGGAGGTATCTCCACGATCAAAACAGATTATAAAAATTGTCAAGTGACAGAGAAATGTGGCAACGTGTGGGGTTAAGTTACTAAGCAGTGTCGTTTCGGTTTCAGTCAACTATTTAAAATCAAACAATAAAGCAACTTTAGTTTAAAATACATTTTTAATAACCGTCGATTGGGGTGCAGTGTGGCAGGCCTCCTCGTGGTGCACCCTGGGTTACGCTAATTCTGCTACAGCTTTGCCGCTTGTTGATGGTACTCGTTATGGTACCAGCACTTCAAAATATAAACAAGTTGAAACGGGTTTGCCACAGGGCACAGTTATTCGCCCTATTCTCTTTACCATTTTCATTAACGACCCTACCAGACATCTTAGAATCGGATGGGATCGTGAACACTGCCCTTTTTGCCGATGATCTTGTCGTATGGGCCAGCCAGAGCTAACAAAAAAGATCAGGATGGTTTAAACCGAATCTTAAACTCTGCACTCCAGAGACGCGAGGAGTGGTGTTCTGCTATAATATGAGAGTTAATCAGGGGAAGACTACTTGTCACTTTTTCTCTCTCAACAGACAACACTTTACTCCTAGAATAATGTATGAGAAGTCGGTTTTGCAGCAGACGGATGAAGCCACCTATCTTGGCTGTATTTTTCACAAGAGCTTAAGCTCTAGAAAGCATGCAGTTGCTAAGGCGGAGCGTAGATTACCTATCCTTAAACGCTTTACAGGCGTTAAATGAGGTTGTAGTAGGGAGACACTCAACTCGACGTATAAAATGGATATTCGACCAATACTAAATTACTGCTACGAGATACTGATCTCGGCTACGCGAGCTGTGATACAACGTCTGGAGGTATTCCAAAATCAGGCACTGCGCATTATAATCGGGGCTGTTAAAACGACTCCCATTCAGGCAATGCAGTTGGCATCGGTAAACCAATCAATGACAAACCTGATTCAGAAAAATGCTTTCATCCTTTTCCAGACTTATTCGTCTACCAAGTAACCCTCATTGGAGGAATTATGGTTATAATAAACAACGAAATCTGAAGACACAAAATGGCTTTCTGCAGTGTGTCTCTCGCCTAGAACAATACAATCATATAAGAACACTGAAACCTGCACTGCTGTTTTTGATAAATCATTTGGATTGTAGCTTTTTTGATGCGCGGTTGGACCTGGAAATGAAAGTAGATAAGAAGGAAATGAGTGCAGAGCAAATACGAACTATAGCTTTGGAAACACTTGAGCAACTTTTTCCGGCTAAGGATACATGTAGTATATACGGATGGCTCTTTGACAGATAGGATCCAGGGCTATTAGGCTTCTGACATCGCTTTAGAGATTTTGCCACTCGGGCTTGTGAGGGGAAGCCTTGGAGTGTTCTCGCAACAAACCCAGCTTTTGTTCCTGACCACCCGCGAACAGTTGCGGTTGCTTCTTTTAGACTATTGACGAGACATGACTGTCTACAGAATCATTTATTTCGCATGGGAATATCTGATTCGCCTTGTGTATTTTATGTAATAGTGGACGGCCAATGACGGCGAAACATTTGTACGAGTGTCAAGCACTGACAATTTTTATTTATTTTATTTATTTATTATTATTATTATTATTATTATTTGTAGCTTTCAGCACTATTGACAAGCAAGGAGTTTAATGGCCCAACGGCCAATATAACTGGCATTTGACAAATAAAATAACCATCGATTGTGCAGGCAATCAGACACAGATCTTTCTTCTACAGGTACAAAAATGTTCTGCAGAATACTTTTTGATTTAAAACTTTAAATTTTTTCTTGTCGTTTAATGTTATCAAAATAGCCATAGGCATAAGACGTGATCATATTAAGAGACGCGAAGTACAGATTTCGCCTTTATTGGGGCTCGGCGCGCTCCGGCTGGAATTAGGATTTCATTTAAAAATTGAAAAGTATGGAAGTACAGCTCCGGCTAAATTTAAGCCATTGAAAAACAGCATTGCATACAGGTAAAAATAATTATGCTTGGTAATAAACGTAACCGGGAAGAAAACTCGATGAACAGACTAAAACTTGCAAAATTTCTAAATACGGTAAAAAATGTATTCGACTTTACTAATTAATATCTTTAAAATGACACAAAATCATAGGTCTGATCTTTTACTGTTAACCTTCTTTCACTGTAATCTTTATAAAGGTCTATGGCTACACATTAAATGCAAAATCATATATTTGGAAATAATAATAATAATAATAATTTGAGTCGGATGAGACTTCTAGTTATTCGAAACTTTTGCATTTGAATCACACTCATTTCGGCAATTTTAAAAATGTTTTGGAAAGGAAAAGAAACTACAATTGAAGACAGGAAAATTGTAAGAAACATATACGAGAAAATTGCTCAAACTACTAAAAGACCATACATAGTAAAAAGACACCTACAGTCAACACATTTTGTAAACAGGACAAGAAACGGGCGAGGAAAAGAAAAAAGTTCACCACGTATGATAATCGACATCCTTTTACAAGTTAAAAAAATCCGACATTAAGTGGTCCCGAAATGAAACTACTGATTAAGAAATAAATACCCAAACTGTAAGAAATGCCATTAAAGACTTTGGTTATAAAGGAAGACAGCTCGGGAAAAATAAATAAATAAATATTACAATAGAAAGAAAATGCTATCATTTGCGAAAAAATATGTAAACGAGTCTCTAGACTTTTAGAAAAAGTTATATTTAATGAATAACCAAAACTTATGTGGAGCAGCTGGTAATCGTAAGGTATGGAGACAACCAAATAAAGAATTTGATATGAGAAATCTCCTCCAACAGTAAAGCATGGCAGACATTCCATTATGGTTTGGGAATGCATGTCTTATACAGATGTAGGGAAACTACATTTTATCGATGGCATAATGGACCATAAGGCTTATTAACATCCCCCATAAATTGATTGTGTTCATGCAGAATAATGATCTAAAGTATAAAGCGCTAAATACCAGACTTTGACTGTTGTACAACACACCAAAAGTACTTGAAACAACACCCCCACAATCACCAGACATAAATCCAACAGAACATTCATGAGAAGAATTAGGTCGAAGGATCGGAAATAAAGATGATAACAGCAAACAAAAAGAGGATAAAACAACATTTAGAGGAAAAATGGTATAAAATACAAAGTAAAATTAAGCCAAAAAATAGTTTTAAGCATGCCATTATTAAGTCTAAGGGTGATCCTACAAAATGTTAATTATAACAAACGCTCTTTTGTTTCCATTTTAGAAAAGCGCCTACTCTTTTAACTTATGCTACGGAACCTAAAATGCTTTTGCTTTTTTATGGCAGTATGAATTTATTAAATTTCTTTGGAAATGTGCCTGAGGCATACCTTCGTCCTGTAATTTTCACAATGTACAAATAAAATTTCTAGTTCAATGTTTAATGTTTTTTAATGACGCACTCTTTACATAATCGAATGAAGGTCGAAAACTTTTCGGAGTAACTGTACGAAACGAATGCAAACGAACCGATATATTTTTTGCCTCACTGTACACTGCAAGAAGTTACACATTTTTATCCCTGCTGGGAAACTCATCACGTACAGCTTCTCCGCTGCAATTCAACTTCTCTACAGAGACATAAAACCTAAGCGAGTACAAAATGAAACAAGGAGAGGGAGAATAAAAAAAACACTGGTTATGTCAAAACAAATACAGTAAACAAAAGAACATAGCGTGATAATTTTCAACACCAATAAGCATATTTCCTTACCTGATTTTTCAGACATTGCTGATTATTAAGAATGCTAATCCACAGAAATGATACGGCAAAATTTCACAACAACCTTCTACGCTTTCTGATCCTGAAATGGGAGTTGCGCATATCAACACATCGGTTTGATAATACTCCGATCGCTAAAAAGCTCAACTGACTGAAGAGTCCTTCAAACGTCACATAGCGATGACGCAACCCGGAAGGGGATATGAGTGTACATAAGTATGATAAGTGCATTTCTTCACAGAGCCGCCGTTCACGGAATTTTGCGAAGTATCTCGCTCACTGTTTAACGAGAAATAGGAAATACCTTTAAAAAAAGTTCTGTGAAAATTGAAGCGGAAAAAGGTTGGTATGCTTCCAAAGACCATCTTTGGGCATTTTCCAGCACAGTAACGCAATCAATTTAGCATATTTAGAAAAGCACTGTTATATATTAAACTATGTGGCAGCATTATTTTTATTGCCGTGTCACCCTCGGTTAACTTATTCTACTAAAAACTACACTTTTATGTCATTTTTACTTCCTTGTACGAAGTAAAAAAGTATTGTACTTACGAAAAATTTCGAGTATCATATTTCAAAGAAAATATCCATTTTGACCACTGTCGAACCATTCTGAACGATGCTTCGCATCTGTACGTACGGACAGAATAAAGGATACTTTTTCCAAAACGGATTCAGAAAACATTTTTTCGTGACGCACGTACGTATCTCGCATAACTCAAAAACGAGCAGCCACAGGACGCTAAAATTTTGTATATGGGAGTGCTATGACATATAGTTGTACACCTCTCTTTTTCATTGCAATATGCCGCACTAAACGTACATAAATATAAATATATATAGATATATATTAAAAATTTTAAGATATATGTTTTAAAAATTTATATATATATATATATATTTATATATTCCTACTCTGCTATCTGGTTCGGCGAGCTCAATTGTTTTATTTTTACAGCTAGGTAAATTGTGCATTTTTTGCTTTAAAAGTAATTGAATTATGTTGTTTTTGTGCCTTCAGTTAATCTGCATGCAACAGTTGTAGAATTATCAACAATTTAAAAGTTTAAATGTCGCTAAGCTAAACGAGGCCGCCATTTATTTACATTTGAAACTCTTAGTAGAGCCGTGAATCAAGTCAGTTGGTGCATCAATTTCAATGCTTTTATGCCCATTGGGACCTAAAAACTTTCAGTTTTGTGCACCAAAAAATTTATCTTCCTGCACGCTGGCCGAAGTACTTTTTTTTTTTTTTGCGTAGAAACTCCACAGATATGCTGTCTTTAAATATTTTGTTATTTTGCCTTTGAATCGAATTTTATGCGGCGAACATGATACTTAATAAATAAAGTTAACACGGGAAATAGTAACAATAAAAGGACAAAAAAAGGTTTTGTAGACCATCTTACTAAGAAAACTCAGTTATATGATGAACTGAGAAAAAGACTTAAAAAAGTGCATACCAACAACAAATACATGATTTCCTTGTACGGCCTATTAAATGTTTAAACATTTAAGCTAAACATTTTTGCGCGCTGGATATAAAAACGTTTTATTCTATGCAATACTGTCATTGCTCACTTTTGAATCGCTGAGTTTTTGTTGTTAAAAAATTAATTAAAATTCTACAAAATATGACGTAAATACTAAAAAAAATTATAACGTTATTCTATAACAGTACTGAATATATTTAATTAGATAGATCATGATTTAAATGCATTTTTATTATTTAAATCACATTAAATTATTCAAGTCTTACATTTTGCTGCATGGCAACAAATTCGAATGTAAAGTAAAACAACACATTTATAGTGATTCAATGCAAAATACCATTTCAAGACTAATACCCCTTTTGGGCTAAAAGAAAAATATATTGTACTCTCAGAATCTTATACAATTTGGGTTCTAAAAAAGAACTGCAACGTTGGCAGGTATTAGCAGATACCTAACTCCTACTATTATTCGCATAAATTAAAAATATTTCTAGTTTAATGATTTTGTGTACAACTGTTAGATTACGATTTAAAAAAAAACTTTATGAAAATGTTAATTTCACGGAAATGATATTAATTCATGATTAATTAATAATTTAAATTCTGAAAACTTATAAATACTTATGTGAAAATTCTTTCTGCATATCAACTGTAGTAAAATACTAAATTCAAAAATTGTGTACACTAGAAACAAAATTTCTCTTTAATGTCAATGAATGGCATTTAATCCCCTTAAAGCAAGGGTGGGCATTAAGTAGATCGCGACTGACCGGCGAATCACCAAGACATTTTCGGGCGACCGCCTTTACTAAGAACTAAGAAGCACATATCAAAAGAAACGTATTTACGGACATATTTCACAATCGATGCGACTGTGTTTACTTAAGAAAATGATTCGATGAATGTGTATATGACACATGTACCTTCATCAGAAGCGCATGATGACGCTTAAGTGCATACGTCGGCTCAGGCAAACTTGGGTGTTCGCAGTAGGTGCCTGCGCAGAGCGCTACATTGGAATAACATCAGGCCGATTTTCGAACATATAGATTTTCATAAAGCTTGTAGCTGGCATACAGTGATTGAAGGGAGCGAAAAGATGTTAATCAGTCGATGTGTGGGCACAGGAGTAATGATGTTGATCAGCCGAGCGATACCAGTATGCTACAGCTGTAGCCGCT
>KK122029.1:202966-267389 GCA_000611955.2 Stegodyphus mimosarum | reverse complement strand
TGTGAGAAACGGTGAAGTGCGAAATTAAAGTGTAAGGAAATGCCAGTAGCAAGATGATATAACTAATTATAATTAAATTTGCCAGATAATAACGTATATTACTTATTAGTTACTAGATAGGGCTTATATGCAGTTAAAATGGGTGAATATAAATACTAGGCAAAAAATAAGTAAATGGAAAAAATATTTACATTACCGGGAGTAACAGTAAAATGGTCGGTAAAAAAGCTAGATGTACAATTTCTTTTCTTTTATATATATATATATTAATATAATTACAAATTTGTCTAGTTCAAGTGTTTGAGGACTGCCCTTGGCCTTTTTCTGTTCGCCCTTAGATGATAGTCATAGTTTAAGACAGGAATAGTGGCATTGCGAACAAGTGGGATTTTTTCAAAGAATTTTTCAGCCAATGTAGCCATATAGTTTGATAATTCTGGAATATTAAATTCGCGGTAGCTTGCCGAGTTTCTAATAAACGACGGGCAATTCACCGCTTGCCTTATAGTAACATTTTGCAGAACTTGCAGCTTATTAAGTGATGTCTTACACCCGTATCACCAGACAGGGCAGGCATATGTGAGGATGGAACGTAGCATGGCTTTATAAATGAGTAGCTTGTTATCAATAGAGAGAACGCTGTTCCGAGCAATTAAAAGGGCGAGTGTACGTTTACGCACTCGGAACTTGGCAATAAGCTGTGTGATGTGTGGAGACCATGTGAGACAGTGATCTAGGGTAATTCTTAGGTAGCAGGCCTGCTTGGTCCATGGGATGGGAGTATCCTACATGTTGACATATACAGTAGCATTAATATTCTTTTTCCTGGTGAAAAGGATGGATTCAGATTTGTCCACATTTATTTTGATTTTCCATGCCTGCAGCCAGGACTCCAGTGCATGCATGTGATTTTGTAATACTTGTAGTACTAGGCCGTGAGATACATTTTGAGAGAGAATTGCCGTGTCGTCAGCATACATGGCTAGTGTAGTGCCAGGTGTATGTGGGATGTCGTTCGTGTAAAGATTGAAAAATATCGGACCTAGAAGGGACCCCAGCCTTTATCAGGGGGGGTGGAGATTATGTTGTTAACACGAACGACAAAGTATCGATCCATAAGGTAAGAATATGTGATGTTTGTGATGTAATCTAGGAAACTCAGGTTTATGAATTTGTGCATGAGGCCCTCCAGCCAGACTCTGTCGAAGGCCTTGGCAACATCCAGGAATATGGCTCCAGTGATGGACTTGTTCTGCAATCCTTGCGATATATATTCTATCACTCGGTATAATTGGTGGATGGTGGAATGCTTTTTTCGGAATCCATGCTGTTCATTTATGATGATGCTATTGTTATCAATGTGCTCGTGAATTTTTTGCTGGATGAAATGCTCGGCGACCTTGCTGATGGAGGAGAGAAGGCTGATCGGACGATAAGAGACAGGGTCCGTTGGAGACTTGTTGGGTTTCAAGATGGGAGCTATTACTGCAGTTTTCTACGGTTTCGGGAAGTGATGGAGTCGGAACATATCATTAATGATTCTTGTGAGTTTAAGCATCATAAGGGTTCCCATGTTTCGAAGCATTTTATTACTGACACGACCTAGCCCTGGGCTCTTCTTCGTCTTTAGCTTGGATATATATTCGTAGATCTTTGACGGTTTAACAGGAGGAGTGTTGTTTACGTGTGTTCTTGTGAATAGGCGTGTAAGTGACTGTGCAACAAAGTGTTCTGTCTATGGGTGAGGGATGTTATTTGTGCAAAACTGAGTAGCATAGTGTTCGGCAATAGACTCAGCTTTCTCAGTTTCGGTGTATGCAATTCCTTGTAGGCAGGAAGGGCGGAATGTTGGTGTAGCATCTCAAAAGTTTGGTGGTAGCTTTCCAAACGCTGTCCTCATCTGCTGATAAGGAGGAAAGATATACGGCCCAATCGTGGTCTGCTTGTTTACGTGTAAGGGCCCTGACCTGGCTATTTGATTTAAGAGCACTCTATCGGAAGAACAGCTTGACCGTTGCCACTGCTTTCTGGCATTGTTTCGATCCTGAATAACTTTTTTTTAATTTCAGTTGTGAAATTTCTTCTTTTTGTACAGTTGGCTGGTTTATTATTGTTTTGCAGTGCAGTTTGGAGATCCAGGGTGAAGCTATTGACAATTGCGTCTAACTCATCACCTGTTTGTGCAATGACGTGTTGTTTAAGGCTTTGGTGAAACCAGACCAGTTAGTAATAAAGTCCTTTCTGTGTGGTCTGTTACGAGCACAGAGATCCATATCCATTAGCACTCGGTTGTGGACTAAGGATATCTCCTCCAGACTAGTCACCGATTTATAGGTGCATCCCTTTAGTAGAAAAAATCCAGTGTGTTGGCGGATCGTCCGTCGTAACGTGTTGGGGTTTATGGAGCTGGAATTGTTATAACAACCGCTTGGGTTAAAACGGTATAACAAGTTGCCAAGGAAAGAGTTATTGCTGCAGTTCCACTCGCGGTGTTAAAGTCTTCGCCTATAACAGTTTTGTTGTTGAGTTTAGCTAACGCGTCAAAATCCTGCGTAATATTTAGCTGTGATCTTTTGTTGGATGGTACATAGGCAGAGATAAAAGTGATTGGACGTGTAGTGGGTGGTGTGACTATGACAGCTAAGGCTTCAAGAGCTAAAAGCTGTGATAATGGGCAATGGAGCGCTTAATTAATATTATGAGGCCCTCTCCAGGGCTATTGTTCATTCTGCTACGATCAAGGCAATAGAGTGCATAATTGGCAATCTGAAAGGTACTCCCTGGGCCCAGCTTGTGTTCTTGGAGGAGTAAAATATCAGGGCAGTACTTATTTATAAAATTACGTAATTCTTCAATTTTATGGGTTAAGCCATTCGCGTTCCATGTTATCACTCTAAATTCACTGTCCATAAAACACTTAATTTGTTAGCCCGTGAATTTCTTCGAAAATAAGATGCAAAATTTGCATTTTATCTAAAAGATTGTCACATTTTCTAAGTTCTCGCAATTTACTTTTATAGATATTAATTACACGGACAAGATTAGAACCAAATATATTTTGCACCTCTTTCATTATTTTAAAGAGCTCTGATATATCCGAGCTCTTATGACTATTGGCATTACTATTATTGTTCACACGAGAAGAACTATTATTGATTTGAGAATTGAGTTAACTGATTCAGCATGGGCGCAGAAACAGCTGGTTTAACAGAATTTGGGGCATTGTGCTGGGGGGTGGCTGTTATAGCGACATCAGCAGGTACCGCCGTATTAACTGGTTCTACAGTGGCCGGTTTAAGTGCCTGCGCAAAAAGTGCATACGTCGGTTACAAATTCATTGGTTCACGTATATTCGCTGCTCGCTGTAGTTAGTAGTCCACGCTCCACGGTCTAGCAGTCGCTAAAGCTCTTCAAACATTCAACTTGACAATTTTGTGTTCCTTGTGTTTTTTTCAGTACAAATAGTAATATGTAATATTTTAAAAGAGAGGTACAATGCCGAAAACATGCGTTAAGGAAAGAAAAACATACAATTTTAATACAGAATGAGAAGAACAGTTTTTCTTTACAACGGTGAATGCGAAATGTATGTGTTACGTATGTCATGCAATTGTGGAACTTCTAAAAAATGAAACGTTGAAAGGCATTTTAAAAGCATGCATGGAAGTTTTGACACAGATTTTCTGTTAAAAAGCGAATTGCGTAAACAAAAGTTAAAAGAATTTAAATCGCAATTAATCGGGAACAACAATCATATTTTATTAACCCCAATACTAGTATATCTAAGGCTGCAACAGTTGCATCTTTTCGTGTGAGTCATGTGTTAGCAAAGCATAAGAAAAATTTCGCAGATGGAGAAATGATTTTTTAAAAAAAAATAAATAAATAAAATAAGCATTCCTGGAAGCCAACGATTCATTACTTGATTCATTCAAGAACAAAAATAAAATTATTTCCGCAATTAAAGACGCACAACTGTCACGTAGTACTGTCACGCGCCGTACAGAAATGATGAATGATTGGCTGATCAGCTGACGAAGACACTACTAATTGTATTTGCTTTTCCTTGCAGTTTGAGGAATCTGCGGAAATGTTTGATATTTCTCAACTTTGCATTTTATAAGAATGGTTTTTAAGATTATGAGCGTAAAAGAAGACTTATTAACAATATTACCTCTTAAGAAAACACGAGGTGAAGATGTTTACTGCGTCTTCAAAAAATACATAGAAGAGAAAGAAATTCCAATTTATAAAGTTGTACCCGTGGAAACTTTCGGGGCCATCAATTGACCTGCACAGTCAATGGATTTTTGGCTTATGTCTATCAGAGACGATGACTTACCGCATTTCATTTCTTATCATTGCATTATTCACCAGCAGGCCTTCTGTTATAAAATTCTAAATATGCGTTATGTTATGTGAATCTACATAACTATAACTACGAGAACTAACTATAGATGAAAATGATTTATTTTGTAATGTATTTTGAACTGTTTGATAATAAATACATCATTTGAAATTATTACATTTGTGGCTATTAATACTCGTATTATATTTGTATCTTGTATTTGCTTTAAACTCGGTTTTAAATATTGTAGACCTTACTTTTAGCTCACTACACCTACGTCATTGGGTGAACCGCATGGATACTTATAAGAGATAGACTCGATCTGGTTTACTTATAGACTCGATCTGGTTTACTTTAACACTGAAACCTATGGCGTTTGTATCACATAACTGTTTTTAATCATTAAATGTGATATGATACATAAGTGATGACATTATGAAAGTCACAGTTTTTCAAATAAGATTTAATATATCTTTTTAAAGCACTTTTTACTGAATTTTGCGCTTTGTTTTCATGCGTAATTCTTATATAAACATTTTCACTTTGGTAAAACGGCAAAAACTCTAAACACAAAATTTATGAACTCACTTTTGCGTACAAATGAAGTAAAATTAAGTAAGATTAGTAGTACATGATGCTCTGGAACAAATAAGGTAAAATTAAACAAGGTCTGATAAACTTTTTTTTAAAACTTTTATAAGCATTTTCAGGCAGTGGTATTTAAAACTATTATAGCATTACAAGACAATCATTTATTTGATTATATGATCATTAATTATTAACATTACAACATGATAATTTATTTTAGTAATTCATAAAATTAAGAGCATAAACTTTTCTGAGTGTAATGTAAAAAAAAAAAAAAGAAACAGGATAAAATAAAATCTGGAAGCACTTAAATTTTATATTACTCCAAAAGGAACTTTTTTAAACGTTTTGTGTATTACCTTTATTTATTGAATATCATGTTCTTCTCACGTAAACCACATAAATTCAGTTCAACAGCAATATGACAAAATATTTGAAAACAGCATAGTTTTAGAATTTCCGCGCTGAAGATAAAAATGTTATTTTCCGTACAGTGTTGCCATTGCTCACTTTGAGCTCGTTGAGTTTATTAACAAAATATTCGTCAGCGTTTTACAAAATATGAAACTGATTATAAAAAATTTGAAATTCGGCAGTCTAGGTGTCCACGTTCGGGTTGAGAATTACGTTATTCAAAATTGGATGGCCCTAGATACCGTCATTTTTTTTACGGTGCGAGAAACACACGTGCATTCATGCAGATTCTTCATTATTTAATTTCTTTAAATACAATACAGGGTGATAATATTTAGTGGCAACAATTTGCAAAGTGAAACGGACATTTATAGTGAAACAACGCAAAATGACGTTTCGAAACTAATAGTCTTTCTGGGCTACCTCCCCTTTGGGTTAATAAATTAAATTCACAGCAAATAAAAAAATTCTATGCGGAATTAGAAATAAATTAAAAAAATAATCACTATAAAATGCTAGCAGCACAGTTAATTATTATAGTTAAATACAATTTTAACATTAGAACAAATGTATAAAAATTATTAAGGTGTTAAAAGTGTTTATAACTATGATGTATTATGAAATATAATTGGAATAAAACTCCTTTATAAAAAATATGCTGTAATATTCGCCTATAATTTTAAAAAAGCAGCACAATTTAGAATTTTAAACAAAAACTTTCAAAAATTCATTTTTATGCAATTTAGTATTTTTTACTTATTTACACCAATAAAAAGTGTAAAAATTGTAGGAGAAAATTGTTTGTTCAAAATTTTCTATTAGTTCAGATTTAAAATACTATTTTCTAAAAGTAGTAGTAACAAATTTCCTTACAGCATAGGAAAAGCTAAAAAAAAATCAAGATCTGAAAGCATGCAACAGCTTTATAATTATTTGGAACGTTACATTATGCTTGACAAACATGCTCAATTTTTAAAAATCAAAATGAGGTGCTACAACTAAATTTTTCTTGACAATTATACGTGCTAACATAACCAACCACTGTTCTGCAAGTCATCCCTACTCTTCTGTTTGTGGTCAAGGGGAAAACTGGGAATGCGTCAGAAGAGGGAGAAAACCCATTTGGGTTCGTTCTATTTCTTATAAGGTCCATGGTGGACCACAACACCTTGAAAAAAACAGAAGTAGCTTGTACCCTGGAAAAACCCCCTGCCTTAAGGCAAGTTAAATAGGATAATTTCAAAATTTTGAAATTAAATATTTCAATCAATTTGTCATATAGGAATCTAATTTTTTATGTTTTTTATGATGAATAAAAAAATTTTTTTTACATAACTCACCCCATCCAGTGTCAGAACAGTTAATTCAACTGAATACTGGTAGTTTGTTCTGGGTTCAAATCCAAGCAAACAGCTGGCTTCATAGCTGGTTTTCCCTATGCGTAATGTTTCCTCAAAATGTTCTTTGCAAAAGCGTCCTGTACCTTAGGCAGGTCGTCATTACAGCTGCTCGGTGTGTTCAAGTACGCTCTATTTTTTCATTCTGACCCAATGTGTGTAATAGATTTTATATTTTTTATAGCAATCACGTTTCAGTCAGCATACCTGCCAGTAGCTACTATTTAAGTTGACGAGAGGGCTAAAAATTTAGGTTGTTTCATTTCAATAACCACAGGTCATTGCTAATAAAGTTTATGTTAGATTTTACCTCTGAGTCTTACCTTTTATATTAGTAATTAAGTAGCATAACAGACAATGATTTTCCAACTGCTAAACTTAAACGTTGTACACAGACACCAGGCATAGAAGATGAGCAGCCCAAGTTAGTTTAATACCACAAAAGTTTACAACCATTACAGGAACGTAATCTTGTTAAGGCACTGCATTATCAGCTGATACATGTTTCTAAAACATCTCCCTCACTATGCACTATTCCATCCCTCGTTTCATTGAGATTGCTGCAACTAACTATAAATATTTGTTTGGCAATGAAGCATAACACACTTTAAAATACAAAATGTCATTTCCGACATTACATCTTAGTTCAACAAAAATTTTAATTGACAATTAATTAATAATATAAATGAATTAAAACTTAATTATACAGAGTCCCTTTCACAGCATAGAAAAATTTTACTTCAAAGATTTTAAATGAAAACAGATTTCATTTTTTATATATATATTTTATTTCTCAGTTATGGAATAATCATCAATTCAAAAGAATCATGTTTCAATAAGTTGAATAATATAATGCTGCAAAGTTTCTCCATTGGAAATGGAATTTAACAAAGTAAAATTTTCAGTTCATGTCAGCAATGTGTTTTTACTTATGTTTTTATTTTAGAGCAAATTATTTTAGGTAAAAATATTCAGTATTAATTTTATGAGTTTATCTTGTCATAAAAGTTCATATACAAATTAAAAGTCTAAAATACTTCTAAATAAGGAACTAAAAAGAATAATTGAAAAATGTCCTCTTTAAAACAAGTTAGTATCATGGAATGACCCCAAACTTAAATAATTAAAATTAATAAATGTATGCTAGATAGTTGAAATATGTCAAAATAAATCTTAAATAAATCTTAAAATTAAAAAAAATTCTTAAAAATTTAAAATATCTCTGCATCAAAAATTAGAATATTTTCAAAAATAAATATAAAAGTATGAAGTTAAAAAAAGTTAAGAGTTGACATAAGGCAATTTATTTCATCTTAAATGCAATTTAATAAGCACAGACTTCAATATATCATAAATACAGAATATTATATTGCATACTAAAATAATATTTATTTGTTTGCTACGTTCATTTCTTAGATTAAAAATGAATAGAATGAAATCATACTTAATCTTGTTTTCTATTAACTATATAAAATTAAATTAAATGCAAACACTTCTCATTTACCTTACCATTACAAAGGGACATAAAATTCTCCCATAAAACAAACTTTATAAGCCTTATACCAAATTTAATCTTTGCAAACATTGCAAAAGAAGGAAAAGAGATCTTGCAATCTGATTTTTCAGATTATAGCTTAATGCCTGGAAGCTGCTGATGTAAGCTTGAATCTTAAAAGGTAAAACGTGTAATAAAAAAAAATAATAATAATAAATTTATGAATAGTCAATTCATACATACATATGATATACAACATTAAAAAAGAAAAAACTTAACTCTATGGCATGAGTTGACATGCTAGCACTGCTATGTAATAACTGAAATAATAATTCAATTAAAAAAACCTTCTATTTTTGGATTATTATATGTCACAGACTGGCAATACAGAAATTTGTTTAAGGTAAAGTGTTTTAAATCAAAATATAGTAAATTCAAATGTTTAAGCTTTTTACAAGATTGCATCCCAATCTTGTAAAAAGTTTCAAAGAGTCTTTAAAGTGGTCGACATAGACTTCCAGGGATTGATGGAAAATGGAAATTAAGTTTAAAGGAGACAGAAGCAAGAATGAATTTTGAGTATATTACTTTCTATTTTTATCAAATATTAGAATTTTTATATTATATGTTGTTTTCTTTTCATTCTTTTCTATATAACTATGGGGGAAAAACACAATTTAAGATCTAAAGAGAGAAATGTCATTCTACAGGAGCTACTGAGAAACTTAAAAAAAGATTGTATTATAGTGTCTCTCAGTAAAAACATTTTGTGTTGGTCAAAACAATTTCTAGAACATTGCAACGAGCCAAATGCTGTTATGACAGAGGAAAACTCGCTAATGTTGAGACAAAAATACAGGGTCCCCACTTCATAAATGTTCTTCATTAAGAAGCCTTGCTGCTGCAATGGGAGAGCCACTGGCAATGGCACAAAGAACAAATAAAGAATATATACTGAACTGTGTTTGAAGTACCATAACCTTAACTACAAAATAAGAATACAAGAAAAAGACAATGCTTTGATCTCAAAACATGGTCCTAGAATTCATTACTTATGACAAAGAATTCATTAATGCAAATTATGAAGCAATAAATAACTTTATAAAACTAAAATAGCATGTAGCAAGCATATTTAAAAAAAAGAAATTAAATAAATACTTATTATTTCTCATATAGTTGTATCATACTTAACTAATTATATTTATGTCTTAAAATTAGTGACAAGGAAGGAAAAAACATTAATTTTTCTTAAATGGAACAGTCATTTTGATATAGAGGAAGTAATTAACACAGTAAAATAAAAAATTTTAAAAATCCCATTAGTACTTTTTTGCCCAATCATTAATATATAATTAAAAGAGGAGCTAATTAAAAGCAGGCAAATTTCCCAAGGATGAAAAAAGCTCTGGGATCTTTTTATTGTAATTACAAATGTAAAACTGATAAAAAAATTCTCAAAAAGACTTTTTTAACTAAACATATTTTGCGATTTATACCTGCAAGTTTTTTTTTTTTTAATTTACTTAGGAAACATACTTCTTATAAAAATATTTCAAATGCAATACAGTTTATAGAGCGTTATATTTATTATTTTTCTTTTTTCAATATCAAGGATTTTATTCATATTAATAAGCATCCACAATCACCTTTGTATTAAGATTTCCAGTGATGAATACATTTTTAATGAATATTATTAAATGTTAAAGAAGTTAATAATAAACAAGAATCTATGTAACGTGAGTGAATTCCCAGGAAAATAATCTCAAAAATTAAACACAAACTTCTTCAATTGTGGGAGTAAAAATGCTAATATACAAACATGTGCCTAAGTGTGAACAACAAAGAAAAATTCAAGTTTCTAACTATATAATAAAAAAATTAATTTCTGACACCATCTATTATCATAATCTGAATAAAAGATTATTAGCTTCTTAACATTTAGTTATTCAGCAAGATCATCATCTTACATGATTACTACTAATCTTCAACATATTTAGAAATATTGGTAATCTTCTGTTACTGAGACCGCTTTCAGAAATGTGTGTATGCATTCATTTATGCACATATACATGTATATACATATGACTGTGTCTGCACACACACACACATATGCACTTACATACATACAGTTTTGAATTCGGTCCCGATAACAGAAGAGTGCCAAAATATTTTTGTACGCGAAGCAGTTCCCTACCCACTCTCTAGCTGTTCTATTTTAAACATGGCAAACAGACTGTTTACACATTTATCCATCTTGACCAATATATTCCTAAAATTTGAATTTACACAATCTGACTCTCATTTAGAGATGGTTGTCATTGCCATAGGTTTTTCAATGAATTTATCATCAAAAATTTTTTCTAACATTTCCTTTTTCTTTGAAACCTACTAACCGACAATTTCTGTAGAACTACATTTGCTGGTTTCGATTGAAATTCAGCTTTAAATTTTGTTCACTTTTCTCATTTTCAATGAACAAACAGAATGATTTCCCTAAATAAATATAGAAAGCTAATTATCAAATTAAGCATGAGCAACCAAAAATTTCATACAGTTACTATAAGTTACAATAGAATAACTAAGAATGCTATGAAAATTTAATTTGTAAGGTTTTAAACTAACCAAGTTATTTTAATTTAAATCTTTTCTATCTCCTCTCTGCTTCAACTTCCTCTCAAAAGAAGCGCACGTTTTTAGCTTATGCTAATTTTTGAAGTTCAGCCAAGCACTATTTAAGACAGAGGTAGAAACCTCTCGGTGTGTGAGAGCTTTGCCTCAGATCACGGTCACGCTGCTTAACGTTTGCCTGACCAGCTAGCAGTTTAAATTTATAAGCCATAGTGCTTACTACGTGATTGCATTGTAAAATAAATTAAAGTGCGGTAGTATTTAGTATATCTTGCTACGCACCCTTTTAGATAGAGGCCAACTTCCGCGAATTGCTCTGCGAAGCAAAGTTTAATTAAGTTCTATTTTAGGTTTAGTATTTAATTTTATTTGATTGTTAAATTCGACCAAAGTGTGGTCTGTTACGTTCTGTATCTCTCCCGAATTGGGAGGTTTGTATTTAATAGTGATTGAATAAAAAAGGATTTCAAATCCCTTCACGTGCAGTTATTCTCCAGCCCAGCAGTTACATCAGAACATAGCGTACCTTCCGCTCCCTGTTCCAGTTCAGGACTTAGAATGTAAGGATAAGAACCCTTTACAGAATTACCATGTTCTCAAAGAATACACACAGAACACTAAGTCCTGATAAATTCACCTTGCAGACTTTGCAAATGAAAGAAATTAATTTAATAAAATCTAAGAACTATTAACAAAAGTCGGTAAGGTTTTTACAAAGAAATAAATTCTGGAAAAAACTGTTCAATTATAAAAGGTATTTATAACAATATGTCATTCAGAATGTATATTACACTAGTGGTCGAGCCCGCCAGATAAGCGGGCTGCAGCCAAAGCAAAATTTATAATGTCTATTTACCCTTGAAAAGCAAATATATAAAAACATTTTAATATGAATGAAATCAGTTCATTCTTTTCCAGCAACAACCAATTCATAAATAATTTTTTTATTGCCAAATCAGGAAACAAAAACTTTTGACATTTCAGGTTAATACGAATGATGTCATAATTTAAATTTAATGTAGTATAACAACATTTTCTCAATATTAAAAAAAGAATTAACGTGGCATTAATGTATCGTCTCAATTACACTAACATTAAACAAAAAAGTTGCCAACAGTAGCTATTTATTTAAAATGCTGACATTAATGAAACATTTTCAACACACAATGATGTCACATGCAATTGCGTGCCTTCCTCAACATCAGAATATGACGTTATATAATAATAATAATAAAGTTTGGTAATGCTATTTTTATTTTATATTTTGTAAAACTTACAAATTTATTATAAACAAAGTCTACGATTTGAAAGTGAGCAATGGCAACACTTTTCGAAATAAAGCAGATTTTTATCCCCAGTGTGCAAGACTGTTGAAACTTGTAAAAATGAGTGCAGAAATTAGCATTTTTTTGAGTTTTTAATTAATATCTCAGCTGATTAAAGTCCTTTGAAGATGATAATGGCCGAAATGGCTTCCCACGAATTTTTGGAACCGGAAATAATATATTTAATGCTTGGCAGTGCTATTTTTATTTCATACTTTGTAAAACTTCAGAATTTTTTATTAAGAAACTCTATGATTTGAAAGCGAGCAGTAGCAACACTTTTTGAAATAAACCAGATTTTCATCTCCAGCATGCGAGACTGTTGCCACTCAGAAAAATGAGGCTCAAAATTATAGTTTTTCGGAGTTTCTAATTATATTTTGGCTGATTTAAGTCACATGAAGATGAGGGCTTCCCACAAATTTTTGCAATCAGGGGGTACCTCTTTCGAAGCTTAACTTCCCACTGTCCGGGAGTAGATAATGCCACAAACAAACAAATGCACATAGATTTTAATAGTATAGATTTCTTATGGTGTTTCAAAATAAAACTGGAAAGGTAAGAATAACACTCAGTTGAAAAATGTGTTTAATATAATTATTTACGATAGCACGCAATCACATATTGCAGTTACTTCTAAATTATGATATTCATTTTTTAAAAACAATAAGACCTCTAACGAGAAGGATGACAAACTACAAATTGATAAAATTTTCCTAGATAAGCTAAGTGAAATACTCAGCAAGAATACAATCTAAGAACTTTAGCCAGAGGTTAATTTTGAAAATTAGAGGGAACGAATCGTTATAGAAAGTTATCAGGAAAAATTATCAAAATAAACAAATAACTAATAAAATAATTCAAATTGAGTAAAACATAAATTTAATAACTTATTATTAAACAAATAACTAATAAAATAATTAATAATTAAACTTGAGTAAAACATTGAGAGGTACATAAAAATTTAAAAATTATTAAACTAATATAAACAGTAATAAAATAAAATAGTGGACCTCATCACCAAAGAAAAAAGATAAAACAGATAATGAGATTCATGAATAAAGAGAAAGCTAAGAAACAGTATGAGAATGTGCAAGGAAAATTTTAATGGAGGTGTGAGGATATGAAAACAAAGAAGAGCCCAACATTTTCTGATGCTTCCTTGTCAATATTATTCTAGATATCAAATAGAATGAGAGAGGGAGAAACTTTATTTTTTGAGTCAATTTATTATCGAAATCTTACAAACCAAAAACATTTTCCAAAGAAATGATAGTTAAGTTACACATAAAAGAAATGCCAAAGCCCTCTTATTTCAAACTACTGCACATTTTGACTAGAATTACAAGTTAACTGAAAATCTGAAAAATACCCAAGCTAGTCAGTCTCTGGCACAATTTAAGCTCTTGGCACTTATCTATCTTAAAAATAAAGCTTTATACAAACATTTTATCATTTGAGAAGATCAATCTGCCAAAAATTCCTTTTTTTAGAGAAGTATATAATTAAAGTGATTTTACAAGATGCCTATATATCCCTCCGAGAACCTGTAAAATATGTATCACAGATTGAGAACCAGTTTTAAATATAGAACTTAATATTATAAAACTGTCAAAACTGACATCTCATGTATGTATATATCACTTATACTCGCACAATCCCCTCTAACTTTTTAGAGCAATGTTTCTGAAATTTTTTTAAAAATATTCACATGATTTTCTCCTCTCTAAACAGGTTCAGAAAGCCCGCTCAACTAAATTTTAAAATGAATTCATGTATGTAGTGGTTGTTTTTGTCTTACTAACTGATTTCCTTCTGGATTTTGAGTGCATGGGTTCTGATTGATAAAGCATTTAACAGCGAAAAGCTTCAAGAAAACAGGGCCATCTTATGCTCTTGATGGTTCTAAAAATAATTGCTCAAGGGAAGTGTGGGCGAGATACAAGATGCTAAGAAGAAGATATAAAAGGATACCTCACTAGACATTGTAATGTTAATATTATTATGTATTTTTATTGGAATATTGCCCAGGTGAGAAAGTGGTTAGTGATTCTGACTACTGTACCAAACTGCCCGGGTTCGAAGCCCAGGGAAGGCATGGTCTGCTCCTTCATAGGAGACAACAGTGGCCCATCTTTTCGATACCTCAATAACGTGACTGGCTAGTGCCTGCCACTGAGGGGAGGGAGAATTCTTATTGGAATAAAGGCTTCTTTTAAATAAATAATATTGCAATAGCTACCAGTAGTTTATCTAAATATTTTTCATGTTATGTTCTTATTGTAATGGCATTCTTCAGAAATTTATTTGCATAATTCTTCTCTCTCTATTTTCTTATCATATTAGAACAAGTAAATAAACAGGAGTATGACTTGTAATTAATTCCAGAATAAATGAGTAGAATTTTAACAATTTCAAACATAAAATATGATTGAATACACTGATTAAAAAGTAAAAAGCAACTTTTCCCCATCATTTTTTATTTGACTTACAATTACTTACTGGTTATAGTAAATATTTCTATTTTTATGTTCAATACTGAGTATTTTCCCAGAAAATCTATTCATAATGTCCTTTGTTAACTACAAGAAAAAATAAAATCTATTTAAAAATTCTGAGGAAATTACTGAAGAATCTCTAAAGAACAGAAAATTAAAATACTGCCTCATAAGTAAAATGCATTTAAATTTCATAGACAAAAGTGTCAACTATTATTGATAAATGTAAATACAGTAGAAGTCCAGAATTCCACAACGCTTAGGACCAGAGGTTGTGCGGATTTCAGGACAGAAAAGCCAAATCATAATATTCAGACTAAAAGTGCAAAATAAATAAGGCATGTTAGATACATTTACTTATATTATTATGTACAATAATATACATTATTTTATTACATGGATTAAATTATATATATATATTATTCATTTACATTAGTGATTGCTGGAATATTTTAAAGCATTAAGGACATATACAATAGAGGTGTAAAAATAAGAGATACTAATAAAGCATAAATATCTCATTTGTTTTACTTGTTTCAAACATTTTTCTGATAAAGGTTCGTTTTAAAACTTTAGGTGCCCAAGAGTAATTTTTTTTTTTTGTAAATTTTACAGGGTCATAATCTCTTGCTCTGTGACACAGCTCTGTTGTTCTAAATATTTTAGGTATTTTTCACCATGTTCCAAACTCTCATTAAAAGATATTTTCTCACTCCTATCAAATTCATTATCTGTGTCGGTGTCAGAATCGTTTTCTTGCCGTGGCGAGTGCAAAACAGAGCCAATGATTTCAACATTGGTTATCTGATATGCCAGTGTTAGCTCATCTGAACACATTATCCATACTTCAGTATGGATGATGTAACCTCTTCTGGGCTAAGATCTTTTTTCCTGCCACTAACACAGAATCATTATTATTCGGTAATTATGATGTCATTATTGGATAAATATTTTTTCTTCGGTATTTCATTCTCCATTCTGCGGTTTCTGGAACCTATAAATTCAATGTTTATATTTTGAGAGGCAGTGTGGATTTTTGGTATTTGACTGTATTATATATCATCATAAACTATTATAGTCTGTCATATATCTGCAGTAACACCTCTCCAGTTTCATGGTTTTCTAAAAAATTAGTATTATAAAGGGTATTGTTTTGTATTGGCTTTGATTTGTACTTTTCTAAAAGTTCCACTTGTTTGAATTGCTTTTGGTAGGTCCCATCATTTGGTTTTACTTTTGGTTTTGAATTTTACACTTGCCTACATAAATGATGAAACATGAATTGAATAATTGAAGAGTTAGGTTTGAGGGCAACTTCCCCTTGATAAGTCTGTCTTCTGCCAGCTCAACAATTTTTCACTTATGCATATTTTTTATTTTTAGGATTTAAAAAAAAATTAATTACAATTTTATGTTTGATACTTGCACTTGATTTACTTATGTTCTCAGAATTTAAATGATATTGTAGATTAGTTCGCAGCAATATAAATTATTTATAAATTCTTTTAAACTTATTTCTATAATTAATTTTTTACTTTAAATTGCTTTTTACGAATAGAAATTTTGTTAAATATATGTATATATAAAGTGCTAAATAACTTTAACATGGTAAAATAAACAAATTTTGTAAAACAAATGAATAAATATGTGGAAAAGAATAATAAGTAACTTGCTTATGCTTATTAAGAGTTAATAAATATCACTGCTTCAAAAAATGCCAAATATCCTTTTCATATTTTGACTGCATACTTCAGTTGATAACCTTTTCTAAGATGTATCGTTATCACAGCAAAACTGCACAGCATAATTACTCTTTAAGCATGTAATCCAACCCACATTACCAACATATCTAAGTCTGGCACTATAAGCAGAATATTCTTTGTTAGACTCCTTATGCCTAGTTTCCTTGGTTTTATAATACAAACACAAGCTCCTGAAAAATTAGGTTTTGATTAAAGGCACTAGCCTCAGTACACATGAGATCCAGCATATAATTGCAACTCATCTTTTACTGCATCTTTGAAGAGGCCTGCAGCACTTTCTTTCAAGAATTGAATTTCTTTAGCTATAGTCTCAGCTAGGAGCAGATACTTAGATTCCAACTCATTCATCTGACTATGCAGCACACCTGGCGTACATTCTTCTCTCTTATACAGTTTCTCATGCATTTTATAAAGCTCATGCTTCCTAGATGAAGGTCTCCTAGTATTTGGTTGATTGTTCTGAAACACCTCAGGTGGAAAACTAATATTTTCAGTAAAAACAAATGGCTTGAAGATAGATCGAGATGGATCTGGAGTAGCAGTAAACCAATGGCAAGAAATAACACCAGACTCTTGCTTTCTGAGTACGGAAACTTGACTCCCAGTTGAAACAAAAGTTCCAGAAGACATGCATATCCCACTTGGTTTGTCACGCAAAATTTTAATCATATCAGTCTCGCAAAATGATCCGCTGCAAGAAGTGGCCAACAACCGCTTGCCACATCTATATCTATGACTTTCAAACTCATCTTCTTCGAGACCAAAAGCTTTTTTAAAGTTGAAGGGCCCTTTATCTGGATGCCAAAAACCTCTATCTTCTGCAAATTCTTTCAAATTGTCGCTCATGAGATCTATGTTAGTAGTTATGGATAATTCGTTCGATATGTTTTGAAAACCCGTCTTTATATTTTCTGCAGCCCAAACTCTTCCTGCACACTCTAAGATCCATACTTCTGAGGGATCAGCAATTAGGAAGCTGTTGTGGTAAGTAAAATCTTCAAATGTTTCCGAGCAACATCCTCCCATACCGTAAGTTTCGATAAGTAACACAATGATTTTCAAAGCATCAATAGCTGTGCTTGAACGTTCTAATCCCAGACGAAGGAGATCCATTCCTAATAATTTTTCATCAGCGTCACTCTCACTGCAAAGTTTTGTCCACACTGCTTCATTTCCAATGCAAACACCATGTTCATTGGCTCCCATTTCGGCCCCCCACATCCAAGCTGGCTTGCTGAGGATTACGGCATAAGTATGCGCCACTTGATCGATTTCTATGTAAGTGCATTTTAATTTCGATGGTATACTGTGATCGGTTGCCGGAACGTAAATAACTTCTTGAACTTCATCACATGGACGATCCGAATTTTTTCCAAAAACGATGCAACCATGTTTTGTACCAGGTGGCAAAGCGGCGAAAGTATCACAGGAATTAGGTTTCATTGTACAAGCAGACATAATCATTATTCTGAAACGCAACTACTAAAGAGTTTTTTCCAGTAATTCTATATAAGGCCTAGGCCTATCAATATAAAAAATTACGCGATACTTACGACAACACCGTAAGCGGCCGTGACGCAACTGCAGATATTTTAACGACGCCGAACCTCTGGTGCCGCCATCTATCGGCAAGAAATGCAAGTATCTACTGTTTCACCTAACTTTTAATAATGTAATCAACATCATAAGTGATCCAATTATATTATAACTAGCTTTTAAGACGTTTCAGCTAAAAGCAACAGAACTAACAAATTTTAAAACTAATTCTGCAAATTCATGAAAGAGAAATTAAGACAAGGAAGCTCAAAGACGCTTTTTACGCTTTCGGGAACAAAAAATAAATAAATAAATAAGATCATCTTACGCGTACCTTAAAATTTAATTAAATATTCCTTTCATTTAAATAACTGCAATAGAAAATTTTATTTTACTAAAGTTCTGATGGAAAATGAAATGGTAAAGTAAATCTTAACTTTCTTTCCTGCACTTAATCAGTTTTTTTTAACCACACCTTAAACAAGCAAAAAAAAAAAAAAAAAAAATTTTACGCATTATAAAATCATAACTTCTTTCGAATTCTCTATCACTTATGATTAATAATTTATATTATATACCTAATACTGATTTATTATGTATACCTATACTCACAGTCATATAATCATTTGGCTTCGTGAAACACTCGTGAAATTTTTACTGTTGCAATTTAGACAAAAAAAAGTTAAAAATACAATTAAAATTTGAAAATTATAAGCTACGAACTCCTCTACAATTTTATCACTTAATAGTTTGAAGTAAGATGTCTTAATACCATAAATCTTTATGTGCAGCAAAATTTTCGCTGTTAACACGACGAAAAAGTAACCATTCACGTTGAACGCATGGTTTTTCCGCAAGATTTTAGAACTGCCATAAAATTTATAATATACGGAAGAAATCTCAAATTACTATATTCAATTCTGCCCATTTTCTATCAAAATATATTAAAGAATATTTTATGATAATTATTACTTTCAATGCTAATGCACGTACAAATTGACTTGAGTACCGGTAGATGGCGCTTGACGCTTTTGGTAACAAAACACACTAACTGGGAAATTCACACAGAATGGAGGAGTAAAGCTAAAAAAAAAAACTACCCACTCTTGACGTCACATGTGACGTATATTTTCGACCAATCAAATTTTCCTGCCGAGTTGAAATTTAGTCAGAATTAATGGTACGTCAAGAAAGAAAAGTTATTCTGTAACTCTAATCCTTATATATAATATTTTTTTATATATGTTTCTAAACTAAATCTCATTCACGATTCCAATAAAACGGAATGGAAGTTTTAAATGGTTATACATTTCTATTAGCCGGGAGCTCTAACCTAATTCACAGGTAGACATTTAACACACATATCAGATGCAATGGATAGCTTTAAAATTTTAAGAACAGCTTCATTGCCTCAGTGAAAGAAAAGTTACTAAATATGAGGATTACAATGTGGATATTTTCCACATTGCAAAAACATGAATGTAAAATTTTTTTAAACGTAAACAATACTTCTCTCAGGTTAATTATTTCAAAATAAAGAGCTAAATTCTTCGAATTTAAGCGGCAGTAGCATTAACATTAAGAAATTGGAAAAATAATATAAAATTTAGAAGGCCTCAGTAGGATTTTAAAATTGGAAGGAAAATAAATAAATAAAAATTATTATATAATAGGTATCATTCAAAACGGAAAGTTAAAAAATATCTAATCCCTGTACGATTAATAAGAATCCCCAGTAAACAAAACAAAACATTTATCACATGAAAAACAAAGCATTATAGGTCCATGATTAAAAACAGGAATAAATATAACAAACTACTGTCAATTCTTAAAAACTAAATAAGAATTCAAATTTACGTGTTCTTCACAGATATTGAAAAATAAGAAGCATGTTTATTCACTGAAATAGGTACAAAGACCAAATACAAATATAATAAAACTAGCTTTTAGCCGCGGCTTCGCTCACGTTGATAACCTGAAATAAGTTTCAAAGACTATTGAAAAGAAAAGCAAATAATTTGATTTTTTTTCCCTTATTACATGACCAGGATAGTCAGGATAAAATTTTTGTTACTATTACCTATTTTTTAAGTTAAAAATACACTCTGCGTAAAAATTCAGTAAATACTGCCCTTCTTCATTGAGATAAAAAGAAATCCATATTGATGTCACTAAGACGCGCTATTCTGCTTATTTTTAAAATCCGATTTGGATATATCAAACATTGCAATCTGATGTTTTTTTTTTTACTAAAAAATTCTAAAATAAAATATTATTTAAAAAACTGAAAACATGCTTTCTTAAGACATCTCACTACAGAAATAAATAATTTTCATTAGCAAGATTTCAAAAAATTTAAAGTATTAACAAAACGTTAAAAACATTAATTCTTTTTCAGCACGAATAAGGGTATTATTCTAGGATGCTTCTGTATACTATACATGTTTTTCCATTCGGCGCTAATACATATAAATTCCTGGCTTTGGGCACACGCGAACAGGCAACATATAGTTGACCATGGGAAAAGCATGACTTTACTAAATGCACTTCTGCTACCTGTAATGTTTGCCCTTGTTAATACTAACAACAAAACTAAGTTTGATTGGAAACTGCAGTCTTTTAAAGTGAAATGGTAAATCAGTGGAAAATATTGGGATTCGAGGTATGATAACACTTTCCCCTTTTCCTACACCTGTTAAAATAGTGGCACCGATTATATTTTGCTCTAATTGTGTGATCCGAAGCCTCGTTCCATTACATAGTCGAGGTGAATCTATATTTCGCATAAGCATAACTGGTACATTTAGTTTCAATTGGAGTTTATATGAGGATACACCTGATAGCTCTAGTGAATTTAAAAACTCAGCAGGATATGAAGTGTTTTGTTCTGTACCTTTGATTGTATCTATTGACAAATACTCTTTTATTTCTTTCTGCACCTCTTTCAAAATGTCAATGTTGATTTTGCTTACGATTTCCTTTGTCGGAGCTAGAATTGCTCTTGCACATAACCAGTGATCACTATTTAAATTTTCTTGCAAGTGCGGTTAAACTTTAGCAATAAGCTCCACATCGTTTCTTACCAAATTACAAAATTCCTCTTAAAGTAAAATGCAACATTCAACATCTATTTCCAAACATCCATCACCAATTTTCAATAGTGTCTCTGCGTAATTCCCCGAATCTACATCATTATGAAGATGAACACATATATTTGTTTTAAGACTGAATTTTTCAACTTTCGCCCATAAACTTGATGATTTGAGACAGGCTTTGATTTCATGTAGGTGTACCTCTCTGGATTACCGGCAGAGTTTGTCGGAAATCACCAGCCAATAAAATTACCACTCCTCCCATAATATCCGTACTGTCTCGCAAATCCTGAAGAGTTCGGTTTAACGCTTCTATAGCTTTTTTGTGAGACATCGTACTTTCATCCCACACTAAAAGCTTACATTGTCGTAGCATCCTACTTCGACAGCTATTTTTACTGAAATTGCAGATGGGCGAATCTTCCTGCGCAAGATTCAACGGCAATTTTAAAACAAAATGTGCAGTGCGGCCGCCGTTCAATAGTGTAGCAGCTATACCAGAAGAAGCCACAGCAACCGCTATTATCTGGTCTTTTCTGACGGACATTAATAATAAATTTAGCAAAAAGGTTTTCCCGATTCTTCCAGGAGCGTCGAGAAAGAAAAGTGCACCATTCTCAGATTATATTTTACGTAACACCTGATGGAACACGTGACTTTGTTCTGGAAGTAACTGAGGGACCGATTCTGCTACTCGCTGCTGCAATGCAATTAAATTGTAGTCTAATTCTCGAGCAATTTCATCATTAAAGTAATTTTCGTCTGATCGTCGTAGACTAAGCATTCCAAAATCTTGAAGCTTCTTCCCCTCCATTGTCACAACCTTGTTTTCAATTATGATCAGTGCTTCGCTATAGATGTGCTCATTAAAAGTCATATGTGCATATACTCACTGCAGTTGCCACAAAATATCTTCCACCATGTCCTTCTTGTACTTATCCCATAAAGTTTGAGGATTAGAAAAGTCGCGAGATTATATAAGGGTTGCGTCAAGTTCCCTGATTTTATCTGGCGATCGACATTGTACTGATTCTTCCATAGTTTCATTCCAATAGTTATCATTCTCTAACAGACCCTGAGCTTCACAAGCTTCTTTATAAAATCGATATTCTAGACTATTGACAATTTTAAGGTCTTTAAAGCTAGTTGGACCTCGAACATGAAGCAATAAAATGCGCAGACAAAAACATTCAAAATTCGTTCCATGGACGGTGTAGACATGACCAACAGCGTTCGATGATTTAACCCCAAGCCAATTTTCCAACAGGCGTACCTTGAACGCGACGTTGCCATTCTTTTTTTGAGTTGTTCCATGTATAATAATGGGGAACTTCGGAATACAATAATCTTTCCGCAAAAGTATTTGTCTGGCAAAGCTGGAAAAAAAGCAGTCAGTGGTGGTTTTAGGAGGAGATAATATTCTTTCTCGAAAATTATTCTTATTAAAAAAACACGCTGTCCATTTTCTAAATGTACGGCAAGATGTGTAACAGTCGGATATCTTTCATTTAAGGGAAAACCAAGGAACCACCCCACTGCCTCATTACTACTGACATATCGCCCTGCTTGATAGGTTTGTATTTCATTCAAAGGCTGCAATACACCTTTCTTACGCAGATTGAAGATCGCCTGGTCACTCCCTTTATTGATATATCAGGACTGAGTGTTCTGTGCATACTTTTGGCGAACATTGTCGTAACAGTGTCAAAGTCCTGATCTCGAACAGGGAGCTGAATGCAGCTATGTTCGGTGCAAGTGGTAGAATAACTGCACGTAAGAAGGGTTTAAAAAATCCCCTTTTATTAAACCACTATTTATAGCCACTTCCCAACTCGGCAGGAATACAGAAAATAATGACCGAACTTGGATCTAAACTGAACAATCAAATAATTTAAAATAAAGTTGAGTAGAAAATTAAGTAGTCGTTGCTCTCAGAGCTTTAAACGCGAGGTTGGCATCTATTCTAAACTATCAATGGCGCGTAGCAAGATTTGGCTAATACTAACGCACTTAGATTACTTCAATAAGTATTAAAGTAACAACGCTAAGGCTTAGAACTTAAATACTAGCTAGTCAGGTGAACGTCGAACAGAGCCGAAGCGATCTGAGACTAAAAGCTCTCTCACACTGAGAAGTTCCTTGCTAACCTTTAAATACAAAACTTGGCTCCACTTCAAATTAGCACAAAGCTGAAACGCGCGTTCATTCTAACGGTGAATTTAATTTTCAACTCGTAGTTGTGTCTGGTTTAAAGAAATGTAACGAAGGCGTTCGCTCTCTTCTTTGATATACATATCTACTAAGAATTGATGAAAGAGCTGCCTCGACCACGGAAGGAGGTTGAAATCATTCTCTCGAAGCATCATGTGATAGGCGTAAAAATCCATGCAGGAAACGTTTTTATTGGGAACTGGCTGTTTTGTAATTGGATTAATCTGTGGAATATGAAAATGGTATTCCAATTACCCTTTACTAAAAATTAATAGGTACTTACTAAAAATTAATAGGTACTAATAGCCAAAGCATTGTAAAATTTATGAGTACCTGTTACGCGTGTCGGTGTATTATTATGTGTTCGTAACACTGCATCTCGTGGAGAGCATGGGTCACCAGTAAGCAACTTCATTAATTGTCGGTGTCCTCTCATGTTCGCCACGTGGAGTTCGATCAGCATGAATGACGACTTCATAATCGTCTTGAGGCGTTTTCTATTGCAATTTTGAAGGTATTTATTAAAACGTTGTGGTCATGTAACATCCTTTGAATTTTCAATACTATATCTCTCTCGACTCCATCAATATACTGACAACGACGGCTTACTTCATTTTCTTCTTGACCCATAAAATAAACTTGCAAAAATTTATGCGGTTCACTATCTGTTCGAAAAAGTGAACCAATTCGATGATATATCTGGCCTTGTACGGTAAAAGTTGGTGAAAACCCGCGCATTCTTATCTCTTTGTCTACTCCAAAAAGATGTCAGGCCCACCAGCGGCCGAGCGGTAAAGACGCTGAACACTGGTAGTTCGGTCCGAGGTTCGAATCCCGCGAACGGGCTGGCTGCATGGGCGTTTTCGTGGTTTTCCCCATGCGTAACGTGTATACGAGCCAGTTTCCCTTAGAAAGTCCTCCACGAAGGCATCCCTCCCTTTAGGCAGATAGCCCTCGTGTGCTTTGCCATAATTGAATAACCATAATGTCATTTGGAAACAAGAGTTGTACTTTCTGATTTAACTTAAAAAACGCTTTGATTCATCTGTATCATATAAATATAGAGTTTTCAGTGGCTCTTCTGGTTCACTAAGTAAAGCAAGCGAAACTTTACCATTGGAACAGCACATTCCTGCAGTTTCATCTTTCCATTTTAAAGCATCGCAAAACTGGCATTTTTTACTCATCGAACCGATAACAATTAGTGGATGATTATGGTAATCAATTGAAGGATCATATTGAAGTCCAGAATCATTAAATACGAACCAATTGTTATGAAATTTCGCCGGTGTTCGGTTTGCATTTGCATTTCTGCATGAACGATTCTTCTCGCCTGCAATTGTTCTGGAGTATCTCTCGCTCTAATAACTGCCTGTTCTTCAGCTTGTTCTTCCAAGCGAATCTGTGTTTAAAGAGACTTTTCAATAGCTCTCAAAGCAGTTTGACGTTCAGCTTGATGTTCTTTCAAGCGGATCTGCGTTTGGAGAGGTGTTTCAGCAGCCCTGAAAGCAGTCAAAGCAGCTTGTCGTTCAAGTTGTTCTGTCAAGTGGAGTTGTGTTTGGAGAGGCGTGTTAACTGCTCTCATAGAAGCTTGACAGGAATTTTGGCCTCTAATCTTTCTTGTCTTTGAGAAGTTATTTCATCAATTCTCAAAACAGGTTGTCGCCTTGCTTGTTCTTGTCTTCTTAATTGTGCATGTACGGAAGATTCTTGGGATCGACCAATTTTTGCTGTCCGGGGCCAAGATGAATTCCTAGACATGTTAGATTTACGTTTGCGAGGCATTTCGAAAACGGGAAAAAAAAAATCTGTAAAAAATTAAACTGTTCTTAAATAAGTTTCAAACTCCGCGTGAATTTTAAAAATATGTATATCGCCATGAAATATAGTAAAACTGCTACGTATATTTCCTAATGACTGAAAAATATTTGTGAAATAAGAGCCAAAAGCCGGAAATCCTGAAGGATTTTAAATAATAAATTAAACAAACGAAAATGAATAAACGCTTTAATAAACGTTACGCTTTCACGCCTTCATTACTTACCCGATCATCATGAAATTTTCAAGAAATATTTTTGATACATTAGAAAAGGTTTAAAATGTTTGCGTGGTTTAGGCCACGCACCTGCGCGCGCAGACAAACTTTTACATCGTTTAACATGCGCAATGGCAAGTAATTTTCTTAGCGCTGACGTCTTCAAATATTTTCGCATTTTGTTGACGTGAGAATTATATATTCGTATATCTTGTTCTCTACGAGGGATGGAAGTCTATCCTCACGATTGAAAGATTTTCAAATTTTTGTAGCGAGAGAAATGACACCATTGCTAAAACATGAATAAAAAAGTGAACACATCAAGACATATACCAGAAAATACAGATGTTTTGTTTCATCTCAGGTTCACCAACAAGAAGCAACGTGTAGGCCATATATGGAACATCTTTGCAATGCGGTTTATGCAGTAGAAAAGCTGAACCCCATTGCACAAAATGGCAATGCACAGTTTGCAATGTTGGACTTTGCCTAAACGATAAGGGTAGTTTTTTACAACATCATCTAAAATATATCAAGACGTTTAGTTCTAATAATATAGTGTAATTACCATGTTTTGTAAAATAACTTTAAAAAATTCAATAAAAATTTTGCTGTTTATGTTAATCAATCATTACCAATATATAATTATCATGTGAAAGAGCATCATGCAAAAGAACATTTTTACTGACTATTTTCTTGGGACGGAGCCAAAAAGGCTAATTAGGGCTTGTTAACAGACACATTTAAGTAAGTTCAAATTGACGAGGTTACCTGCGGGTATAAGTTAAAAATATTCTCTTTGAATTTAAGCCGCACCCTAATTTTCAGTCTTAAAAATCTTAACGAGAAGTACGACTTACATTTCTTCGAATGTAACCCGATACTTAAAAAAGTGTTATTAAGAATAGCAAATTTAACTTAAAGGAGGCTAAAAGGCTTAACTATGAACTGTTCAGATGGTTTTTTTTCATTCCTGCGCTTCTACGTTAATTCATATGAACAAGAATTAAATAAAATGTAACTAATATATTTCCTGGTCAAAAGCATCAAGTAGGTAGATATGTCTTTTAATAGAAATTTGTTTGGCGTTGTGTCCGGCTGTGCTGCCATACTCTTAACTCTTTTGACAAATTTTCGAAGAACGTTTTCAAGTCAATTGGTTCAATTTCAGCAAAAGAGGATTGGATTCCTATTTCTAGTTTACGAATTATCTGGGGTTTGTTAGCACAGACCTTGTCCTTTAAAAATTTCCAGAGGAAAAATCGTTTGGAATAAGATTTGGCGCGGCCAATTTAACATCTGCTTTTCTAGAAATCACATGACCAGGAAAACGCTGTGTTAACAGATGGAAGGTTTCGTTTGCTGTATGGCATGTGGTACCATCCATTCTGTTGAAACTCTTCTTCGAGGTCCATATCGTCTGACTGAGCCCACAAAAAATTGAACATAATGCCATGATACCGCGTTCCATTTACAATTAAAGCTCGGTCATATTTATTTCATCAGATTGGAAATTTAACAATAACAATATTTGTTCTTCGGCACTGTGATCCATTTTCATTACCGTCAACGACTGCAGATAATAAAGGTCAAACAAGGCTGTACATATACTGATGGTGGGGAATTCAAATTCAGCTTAGCGAATGGTCATCTCTTATTAAAATACAATTTAAAAATCAAGTATAATTAAAAATATTTAATGAATCAGCTGAATATTATCATTTTCTAACGGCCGTAATAACTTCAAGAACTATCAAGTTTTGACAAATTATAAAATTTTGCCAAGTGATATGGGAATGTCGCCTAGTCAGGAACTAAGTCACCAAGTTTGGTTTGATTATGGCAAAGCACTCGAGAGCTGTTTACCTAGGAGAATGGATGCCTTCGTGCACTAGCCAAAGCGTACGTCGGGATTCGAATTCGGAACCGAAGTACCAGTTTTTAGCGACTTTAGGATTAAGTCACCAAACAGCTTGATTTTGATTTTTAATCAACCATTTAAAATTAAGTAAAAATAAAAAACTGAAAGGTTTCAGATTTTAAATTACGTCTAAAGGGGCGTTTTTTTTAACACTTTGTGTGTTACCTTTGTTGATTTTTTTTTTAACATTGGCGTTTTTATCATCGGTCAAATAAGTTTCAGGAAAATTACCGACAGTTCATAAAAAACTTGTTTGCCTTTTCCTGATTAGAGTGCTGTGAAAACAATATTTATATGTTTCTTGTTGTATTTATGCTAAAGGAGTTAAACTGAATTGCTATTTTGAAAGATATTTTTTCTCATCGTTTAATACAGATAGTAGTGGACGAAACATGATCACATTAACTGGCATCTACTATAAGCATTACGAAAGGCTTGAAGACAATTTGTAATTTTAACCCCCCCCCCAGATTTGTTTGCAGCTATATCGTTCAAAATTATCTACGAAGTTTCACGTTAATATCAATGCGGCAATTTTTAAGGTACAACTTCATCTTCTTAACATTAAACGGCCTAAGTAGTAAGAGAGGGAGGAGAAAAAAAGAAACAAAAGAGATCTGGCTCCTATCCCCTGTCGACGAGAACATAAAAGTTTATTTCTGGAAAATCTTCCGTCCGTTTGTCGTTAAAAAAGCGCCATTCGCAAAGCGTCATCATGACTGAGTACGGCAATCTGTTTTTTTGGCGAAAAATCGGTCAAATTTATTATTACTCCTCTCTTTCTTTTCCCTTTCTTTTTTTTAAAAAAATTCTTATGCTATAGACGGCAAACCCAAAAATAGAACATCGTTAAAATAACAAGTAGCTCATGCTAGCAGCAAAAGATTTCCAAAATTCAAAGGTCTCATTCACGATATAGAGCAGCGTTTCTCAAGAATTGTGGTCCTTCTAAATTTGCAAAAAATGTCCTGTTATAGTGCACCCTCGGTTATTCGGGTGGAGGTTATCCGGTTTGCGCATTATCCGCGCACTAACAAAAACTAAATCAAAAACAATAACACTGCTCCGATCATGGAGAAAGATTCCATCTAATAGAGAAATCGAAGATCTAACTAAATAAAGACATAGAATGTGTATCAAAACTGACATTTTGGATAATCTGTGCTTTTCAATTATCCGTGACGCGCTTTCCCGGCATTAGGTTGGAAACCCTGTACTGGAAAACGAAATTAACAAGATTTTACATCACTTCTTGCTGATGACATGTGACACTTAGTATACTAGCATATCTTTCAGATACATCCTCAAAATCTCTCTCCACGAGGGAGTTCTGTGACCGCTTTGAATGCCCATGAGAAATTAAGAGAGGAAACTTGGTACATGGGTTGAGTAAAACAGTGAAAAGTTTCACCATTCCCAACCTTAGAATCTTTTTAACAGAAAATTATATAGCTACTAGAAAAGAATTATGCCAAGACATGAATGTTCGCCTCTTGAAATCAGACGTCACAGTTTGAACCTTACTTTTCGAGTGATAAAAGTACAGATTTTTCAAGGGTTCTTGACCCTTTATATTGCGATTCTGAAAATAACAAACTGTCACTTAATGAAAGAGAACAGTTAATTGAACTCTCTAATGACACCGAACTTTGAATGAAACTCCCAGCAGAAGATATGGTTCATTTATAGACCTTCATTATCAGTAAATATGGAATATAGTTAACTGTACAACGACGCTTTTAAGGTTATAATTCAGTTTGCTTCTACATATCGGCATAAGAAAGAGTTTCATCATTATTTCAAGTAAAGCAAAGAACCGAAATCAGCTTGATGTGTGCGCCGATCTCTGGCTGAATATTACCAGCATACATCTGCAGACATAAGCCAGCCGTGCAAGAAGCGGCGGACCCATCCATATCATTAATGTATGCACCAAATATTTGTTTAATTTTTAGTTAGTAAGATGAAGATTATCTAAAGTCTAAAAGCCTTGAATTATTAAATACAAATATAATGTTTCTGTTATTAACTGCTTGATACCAATGTCCGGGTACATTATATACAAATAAGTAACACTGGTAGCTGAAAAAAATTACTTTCGAAGCGGACAAGAAAAAGTGGTCCCCCATTTCGATAAAATTTTGAGAAACACTGATAGAGAGAAATGGATTCTTGATGTTTGTTGTAAATTTTCACTGTTTCCAGAAACATAGTCAACTTCCAAATTAACCGAGGAAGTATGATTTCCTCAACATCAGAACTCCCAAATTAACCTAGGTAGCCGACGTACGGGATGACGTCGATGGTCATCACAAAATTAAAATTTCCGGTAGCTGAGTAGAAAACGTTCATTCTTACCTGTTTAGAAAGAATAGAAGCATATTATTATACCCAATTAATACTAGATACTGTTTTGCTATAAAACCAACAACTAAGGTTGAATTTTGCTTGGCTTTTTGTGTCTGTGGCAAGCTTTCAGTGCCATCACTGTTAGATTGTAGAATTATAAGTTATGCTTCTTTCTAAATTGTACAGAATATAGTCCTAAATAAAACAAATATAGTCGGTAGTTGGAAACAAAACAAAAATGATGTTTGTTTCCTTTACCAAGCAAGCATTTATTGGATTGGTTTGGTTTTGTTTTGGCTTCTTTGATTATGGCAAAGTACGGTAGGGCTATCTGCATAAGGGAAGGAATGATTTCGCGGAGGACTTTTCAAATGAAATTAGACCATATCCAAGTTACAAGTGGGATAAATAAATAAAGCCCAAGCACCCAGGCCTTTTGCCGAGATTTCCCCCGGGTCGAACTAGCAGCGCTTAGCGGTTTTGCCACTCCTCTCCTGGTAAGAACCACTCATTTATTTATTCGCTTGAGATAGTACAGAACACTAGCATGCAAAAATATCGATAGTGGGAACAATTTACAATACAAAATTCTAAAAAATACTACGGAATTATTGAATTATACATTTATGTATTAGCGCAACCATCTCAGCAGAAGTTACCAAATTTTCAAAGAATGCGCCAAACTGTGGCAACCATAAAACTAAAGAAAACTGCTAAATTCATGCCTAAACGAGATGGTTCCTATGTTCCTATGCTCCATAGATGGTTCCTATGACTACAAGATCTCCAACTACTTATGATATTGCCGATCTTAACGAACCACACAAAATTCTTGGCAAATATCATGTTTCAGCCTTCAAACCGTATCAAGATGGAAGTAAGTTTCAGACTTCAGCTCATGTAGCTCCATTGGTTCCTTTAAAGAAAAGAGGACGTCCAAAACGTGGTCTGCCAACCGAATCTGTGTCTGTTTCAAAAGATGCTCTTGAAACTAAAGCTACTGCTCATCACACCCGAGCCCGTCCATCTTGTTCTCCACCCGCTGCACAACGTAGACAAAGGTCAGTTCCTGACTTTTTGCCGAGACGTCTACGAAGTCAGAGGGGGAGGATGTAACAGAACTATTTAACCGTAACCGAATTATATTGAACGCCACCGAGTGGCGAAAAGACAGTCGACCACCAGCCGCAATGACGTTAGGTTATCATATAATAGATGTCTGTAATTCGAATGTTTAATGTTCCGTTATATGGTTAATATTTATGTTTATTTCCTTGTACCCGTTCCTGTGTGCTCTGTTCATAAATACTTTTAAAGCTAGCTGGCGTTCGTGTTTATTGAGAAACGGCTACATATGTAAGTTTTGATAAATACCCAGTAAGCGGAATTTAGTTAAAATATTTTTTATTTTGTTGATAAAAAATTTTCATTTTGAGGATTTTTTTTTAAAAAAATATTTTATTCAGCTGTGATAAATGTTGGACTGTCAGGTAGTTTTCGATCATGCACTTGGCCCGCGCGTAATTTGAGTTTCAGACCACCGGTTTCACTCATCATTCTTTTCTTCTACAAAACATACATGAAATGCGCCAAGTCGGTGTAACGAACAGAAACTAAATCTATCACTTTCAATTAAAAGACCGTAGTTTTTCACCAGCATTAGATAATGGCTGTTGGCAAGGTCAACGCTATCAACGACATGATTCGAAATTACGGAATAAATTATGCTCCCTCACATTAACATAAAGCAGCGGTCTGAAACTCAAACTGCACACGGGCCAAATGCACGGTCTGAGAGTGGTGACGGTCCGTAATAATAATTAAAAAAGAAAGAAGGAAAAAGCGAAAGAAAGAAAGGCGGGAGAAAAAAAAAATTGTAAGATTTTGTTGTTGTTAACAAATCCAAATTTGTTAACTAAATTTTAAAAAGTTTTACTACATACTTGTCAAAACAAACATATAAAAATAGCGCAACGAAAAAATTCAAATATGTACTTATTTTCTGCCTGAAAATGTAAAAGTTGGTATCCGCAAAACATTTCTGCTCGTCGCAATTTGTAATTCAAACGCATTCACAGCTAAATATTAAAGTTTTCAGACTGAATTTCAGACTTTATTAAAATAATTGTAACGTATTGACGTAACCGTTAAATAACTTACTTTTACATGAAACTAAAAAGAAATATACGAAAACTTCCCAAGAGAGAAAACAACTAATGATAACTTATTCTCTTTCTTTTATTTATTACACTTTCTGTGACTCATACGGAAAAAATAATACTCGTACGTAAATAATTATAAACTCTTTTGTTTCTTATTACCTCTTTCAGCTACAATATCTTACGGCGTTTCGATTTTTGTAAAGTTTGTATTAAAAAAGTTTAGAAATTACTAGAAAAGTTTGTGTAGGAAAATTACTATAAAGTATCTTCATCACAAATTGCAGATACTCATCGACAACATGATTCTTTTTGTAGACTTGCTAATATTCAAGTGCGGAAAATACTGTTCACACGTGAATATACTCCCAAGCAAAGTGATTATTGCAAAAACGTAATCGTAGCGTCATTTATCTTTTCACAAGCATTAATAACAGTTAATCAAATTTGTATCTTAATGTATCTAAATTAATTTACCGGAGAGTTAGTCACGTTCATTTTGGGTAATGAAAAACTGGACTTCAAACCACTAAAATCTTAAACTTCTTCAAATTCTTATCATAATAATTCTAACTATTTTACGGGATATGTACTCGCGGGCCGCCAGTCTGAGCCCACTCACATAAACCACACCTCATGAAAAACAATACCAAAAGAACGACGATGAACAAATGTTTATTGACCATCTCTTACTATGACAAGAAAAATAAAAAAAAACTGATAATAAATCTGAAATGTGAAGAAGGCGTTTTCTGCCTGTCGCTAGACATTATAGACCAACCAGCGGCCAAGCGGTAATGCCTCTGAGCACTGGTAGTTCGGACTGGGCTTCTCAGAGAACCGGTTGGCTGCATGGACTTTCCGTGTTTTTCCCATGTGTAACGTGTATACGAACCAGTTTCTCTTAGAACGTCCTCTACGAAGGCATCCCTTCTCTTACGGAGATAGCCCTCGAGTGCTTTGCCATGATCAAATAAAACCGATAGCTTAACGGTATATTATTTTAGAACACGCAAATCGACAACCTTGTGTGCGGCATAAATTTTGTAAAATCTCAATCGATTTCGAGGGCAAAACGGGTTCCCCCTTCATCAGTAGCAAAAAATTCTGCAAATCCAGAAAGCGAGAGTCGATCATATTTATACCCTAAAGGCCGATAGCGTATAAATATGATCGACACTCGCTTTCTCAATTTGCAGAATTTTTTGCTCCTGATGAAGGGGGACCCGTTTTCCCCTAGAAATCGATTGAGATTTTACAAAATTTACGCCGAATGCAAGGTTGTCGATTTGCCCGTTCTATTTTCCACGTCGGCGTGATTCTCTTGCGTCTTAACATTTTATTTTATTTTAAAACTTTACTATCATCTCTTATTTTCCACTTCCGGACATCGTAAAAACTGGAAATACCTCGTTAAAGATGCTTCTAAAATCGAAAAACTTCCTTCTGTTTTATGTCCCTCATACACATATCGTGTTTGCTCCATATTCCCCCCCCCTTTTTTAACTAATTTTATCGTCCAAAAATCAAGAGGCGGAAAATATGCGAGTCATTTAATTTCCGAAGAAAGCGGTTGCAGTAAAAAAAAAAAAACACAAATGAAAAGCAGCCACGAATAAATTACAGATAACAATCACAATACTATTTCTTTAAAAGAAACCTGCAATTGAATAAGAATGCATAGTACTATTAATATTACAATGTTTAATAACTTCATTTTTACTTCCTTGTAACCTGAATCTCGCCCATTCTTACTGCTGTCTCTGCTACTCCTTAGGCCTCGGATCATCTAGAAATAGAGAAGGAGAATATGCAGCCGACTCGGCAAAATCGTAGCCTGAATGCCAGTTCGTGTTTGCTTCGACATGATGGATCGCTTCTCGTACTAGGCTGACCCAAGTTCTACAGTTAGAAGTTGTTGAACTTATCAAATATAAGCGAATCTTACGAGCGAATGCATTATAAAATTTAGGGAGCTCGTTCTCTGAACACACTGAGGAAGGAAAAATATCTCTAATATTTTTAAAAAATCAAAACCCGGCGCTAAAAAACTAGAAAAATAAGCGAAAAGAATCAATAGGATAGCCTGGCTTTAAATTTTGAATTTATAACAGTTAAAATATTGTTACGAATTAAATAATTTTGGTGAAAGTATATGCAAATTGTAATATATCTTGTACAATGGAACATAGATTACGGTTACAGAGACAAATCCCTTACATTGAGATAAATGGCTATCTCGCCAAATTGGTGAAATACTGCCGAGCTGGCAATGGTTTTGGCGGCTCATTCTTGCGGCAAATTTAACGAGAAGTTGTCAAAAGTCGCCAAACTTTGCGATCATATAGGACCAAAAAGAGCATCAGTTTTGAGTTCAGTTCAGAGATTAGCTCAGACTATTGAGAGATAACTGTGCGAGCTTCGCATCTGAGGATTTCCTAGTGTTAACGTTCTTAGAAGTGTAACTACTGATTGTGCTCTGTGATACTGAGAAGAGCTGTACGAATATTTTTTCAGAAAGTTCCAGAACCGTGAAGTTTTTTCTTCGGGAAATAAGCTTTATGAAGCTATCATCGATTCTATAACAATCCTAACTAACATTACTAATTATCTAATTAATCTTAACTAACAACATAATCATAGCATTTTATAACAATATTAAGGAAATGTAGATCATCATATAAATATACAAATATTTCAATTTTTCATTCTCTTCATTAATCGCACAAAACAAATGCGCATTTCGTGCTGCAAACCACATAGGGATAAATATCCTTTCGTCTCTCGTTTGCTAACTCGCTTTCCTTTCTCGAGGATGTTTGCTGTTCTACGACCATCTTTCGAGACAGTTTTTCGTCTTGGATGCGAACTTCCTCCTTCTGATTGGATTGCCGCGTCATTCATTTAATTAACATCCTTATCTCTCCGAAGGCCAGTTAAGTACGGAACCGACTCTATTTGGCTCCGACTTCCTGCCGCAACCGGAAGAAATTATATGCATTCTGATATCGCTCACGATTCTTTTGCAGAATTTGCTGCCGTAAACTAACAAATGACATTTCCGTTTATGACAGGGTATCTTAACGGCGGTGGAATGCGTTTGTTTGCACAGCCCACCTCTCTTGCATATTTAATTTAGTACCCGCATCTGCTATTCGCGCAACAATGAGAAAAGCCTGTTTTTCTATCGCTTTCGGCATCCACTCCAACGGTACGATTTGAAATAGACGATATGCTATGGCGAAAATTATTATAACAGTTTAACTGTATATAAACATAATGCACTTAAAGAAACAACGCAAAAACAAAACTCTATATAAACGCAATTAATACATTTAAAATAAATACCGTATTTCCTCGCACATTTTTATCCTAGCTAAGCAATCAATAGCTTCTGCAAAATTTTAAAGATATTCGCATAAGTTTCCCTTCTTTACTGTACATAGTTTTTCGATCTGAGGGCCAGTTTATTGATAGATTGTATTCGATTCGCGTGTTTTTTTTTCTTTTATTATTATTATATATTTAATTTGCATTTCCATTTTTGTATTAGCATTTCATTCATTTTATTTTCCCTCGTATTTATTCTTTGAAAAGTCAAATTCTTCGTTAAGGTACTCAGCCGTCTCAGATGCTTTCATACTTACGAAGCTTTCCAAACGTTACTTCTTTTATTTACGTTCCAACTTATTGCAGTGAAGTTTTCGATCTCTTCATATCCTGGGTTTTTTTTTGTCCACCCCCCTTCTCCTTCGTTCCTTCAATGGCTCTCTTGGAACTGACTCATTTATGAGAGATGCCCCTAGGGTTTTATGGGGTACCTGAAGCGGGCCTGGCTCAGTTACCGACAGATATTGTAATGCTTATATTACTACGTATTCTTAATATAGTTTCCTTTTAAAGAATTAAAACTCCAGGTAACTATCACATAATAATCCTTAATGTACTACTCCATGACTACTTTTCATTTGTTATGTTTTCACCGTAACCGCATTATTCGGAAATTGTATGACTCGCATAAGTTTTCCCTCCTCGAATTTTCAGACCATAGGATTAGTTAAAAAAGGGCGCTTAAAATAGGCGAGGACATAATGTAATAAAGTGAACCTCCACTGAATCAAGAGCGGAATAATTGGGTTAAGTCTATATACTACGAAACGATGGAAAAATTATACTAACAATCACCAGCGCGAAACAAAACTGGCTTTCTATTATGTTAACTTTCCTTTTATTTACAGCGCGTTCTTTATCCTTTCAATACCCATTTAACTAACGTAACCAAATGAACTCATTCTTAGACTAGACTGCTTCGAAATAAGGTAGATTGCAGATAGCATTTTTCTGTTAATTATAATATGAGTCATTTCTCCACCTTATCTTTTTTGACTGCCCTCGGATTAACCATGGTATTTAACTGACCGAGAACTTCGTTCCCGGTATTAACCCAGTAAATCCAATTAGGTTATTCGAATATGCCACAACATACGAGGGTATCTGCATAAGGAAAGGGATGCTTTTATGGAGAACTTTCTAAGGTAAACTGGCTAATACTTAATCCGGTAAATCGGGATTCCGCTGTTTTCATGAGAGAGAAAACACGTCTATGTGGAATTAAAAACAATTTTGGGGCACTTAAAGGTCCAGGCCATAACTATGGGACACGTGGACTTGAGCGGCAATCAGGCCCTGAGCCGTAACTTTTTCATTCCCCCCTCCAAATTTTTAAATTAATTTATGCATTGATTTAAATATAATTAAATAAATGAGGGATATTAAATAATAATATGTCCAGCGCGGCTTGAAAATAAGCCTGAAAAAGCATGGAAAAGTAGCTGTGGAAAGACAAGAACGAGGAAGGCTTATTATCACACCAAATCGTTCTAGACGACATCCTTGTTTCATATCTGAAATCATCTAAGTTTTACACACTTTCTTCCTGTCAGGATTTATTATTTTATTATTTGCTGCACTATATTTAAACTTAGTTCCTCGAATTACTCTAACTTAATTAAACGATTCCTCAAGGCAAGTTCAAAATGACATCAAAACTTCAAATTTTGAAATTAAATACCGCGATCAACTTTTATCGTACAGGCGTTAGTAAATTTATGTGGAAGCAGGGCAAAATACCAAGCGAAATCGTTAATAAACAGATACTGACTATTAAATACCTGAAAGAGTTAGTTCAGTTAAGTTCAGTTTATTAACCTAAAGGGTTGTTTCTCTTTGGCATTTTGCGCGGAACCACTATAAACGGCTTATCACTTTTTAGATTGCTACTACCAAATGTTAGACCCTGAATTATATTTGAAGAAATTAAACAATGAACAAGCTGCATGAATGTACGTATGCTTCTCGCATTGTGATAAAAAAAAGGTACCTAGAGTCATCAAATTTTGAATAACGTAATCCTCCACCTGAATACGGGCATCTGGAAGCCCTAATTTGGAATTTGTTTTATTATTTATTTCATATTTCGTAAAAGTTCAACGAATTTTTGATTAACAAACTCAACGATTTCAAAGTGAAAAAAAAAAAAAAAAAAAAAAAAAAAACCCAGCACGTGAGACTGTTTATCGGAAATTCTAAAGATATGCTCTTTTTAAAGTATTTTGTGATATTGCTCTTGAACTGAATTTTGTGTTTTAAGTGCGAAGACCATGATATTTAATAAAAAAAAAAGGTAAAACATAAAATGTTAAAAAAAAGTCCCTTGGTGCATCATATAAAATCTGAAAACTTCCAGATTTTTTATTTACTTTTTCCATTTTAATTATCTAAGCACATTTTCCCCACCTTTCTTTCTCCTTTCGTTTCCTAGATCTGCCATTCGGTGGCTTGCTTGGAAAATCGCATTCGTTTCTCCAGTCGGGAAAAACAAAATTATCTCTCAGAGGACTGGCAGCAGTAGTAGAGTACTCTAATTCCCTACTTCTGGCAAGTTAAAAAAAAGTGGATTGTTCTGCTAGGGTTGCCGCCGTCGACTTCATTCATTCTTGCGATGTTATTTTGGGAGTTGACGAAGTGGAGTCTATTCGTGTAGGCAGGTAGGAAGTACGGGGATTAGTAAGAAGAGTCTTGTTCTCTATCCAAGGACATGGAATGGCCTTTAAATAAGATTTAAGCAACCGTTATTGCTGCCTAAGCGCAAGAACACATCACACTCATATTGTTATTTGTAGCTACCCGTTCCCGATCCATTTCCAGACACCATTTCGCAACCGGGAATCCTATTTGAATTCAAACCACTGCACGAAAATGATCGAACAACAAACATCTCCCGCTTTAATCAAAATAGCGCGTTTCCGTGGAACGTTTCGTTAACTGAAACGATGCACATCAATGGAGAAATTAAATGAAACATCTCACAAAGAACACTCCTGTAAAACGACCATATTTCTGACTGTATATCAAACAATCGTACTAAATATCTCTGACAGTCATATTCTCTTAAAGAAATCTTCTGCATAAAATTTAATTTGGAAGGAATTGTCGTATTCCACATTCGTGCCCTCGTGGAGTAAGTGGTTAATACCTTCAGTTATCGAAGTAGAAGATCCGTGATTCGAATCGCGATTATGGCATGTTTGATTTTTTTCACGTTTTCTGCTCTGTAAAACGTTATCTGTACAAAATGATCAGCGATATACTATACACTCTTCCGTAGATTTTTTAATCACAATTTTGCAAGATATATGCGACTTTTACATATTAGCGCGTTTCGAAATTTGGCATATTTGTTATAAGCGATAATAACGCTAAATGTGGTTTATGCACTTTATTAAAATTATTCGAAAGAATGAAGGATGCAACTTTTTTTCCACCCATGCACAAGGAAAGGGAAAAGAAAATAGGTTACTATAAATTAAGAATTTCGCCAAGTGAATTATTTTTGGCGCAAACTGAAAAAAGTGCGCCAAGATAAATGTTTTAATTCCTCGGCAAGTTTCTCACCAGATTTCACAAAAATTCAAGGTGTCCCAACAAAAGTGCCGGTTTAAATATACCTAATAAAATACTTACATTTTTCGAAAATGAAAAACATTTTTGCTAATTAACAACACATAATCCGATTTATGAACGAAAAATAATATATGGGATATGTCCTCTACGACTTAATCTGCAGCATCGCACTCTATCGATGAAATTCATCACTTTCTCACATATCTGTCTATCGTGGTGGCTAATGACACCTTTAATTTCCTGTTTACGTTCTTCTGTTTCATTTTAAGTTGGATTTTCTGTAGACTTGCAATTACACTGTCACATACAAAAGCGATACTTTCAACAGACCAAGTGGGTCACGAGCATGGTGATTTAATGTCCGCTTTCAAACGTTCGTTATTAAATTTCTTCATCAGTCTGCGAATTGCGGCTTCATTAGGGGAACTTTCACGGCCCAAACTGCAAAAAACTTTATAACAGTATATGCATAACACTCGCTGTTCTTCTAATGAGTTTTCACAATCAAAATTCGCTGTTCCTTTGTGCAGCGCTCCATGTCGGCAAATCTGTAACGAAGCTGCGCAATGGACTTACAGCTACAGAATGGCAGGTTAAATCAGACTCGACATTTTTAAAAATCGGAATATGTACCCACTTCAAGTATGCAGAAATATTTTAAATTTAAATAAAGTATTTTTTGGGTATATTAAGTCCGGCGCTTTTTTTGGGATACCCTTCATTTGTGGTTTGATCGCATTTTTTTTTTTTAAATTACAATTTATAGCTTTGTGAAAAACGACAAATGCAGGGGAGATCTGGAAGCAACTCAACAACCTTACAGTGTAACTGATTAGCATGTGCAGCTAGCAACTGTAAAGGATAAAGCTGATTTTTTATCTATCTCGGGTGGTAAAACGTAATGGCGTGTTCAATGTTCACCGGGAGCCCACCAGCGGCCGAAGGTAAAATCGCTAAACAGTCTTAGTTCCGACCTGGATTCGATTCCAGACGAACGGGCTGGCTGCATGGGCATTTTTCGTGGTTTTCCCCATCTATAACGTGTATACGAGCCAGTTTTACTTAGAAGGTCCTCCACGAAGGTATCCCTTCCCTTAGGCAGATAGCCGTAGTATGCTTTGCCAACTATACCACCAGTATCCCCCTACCTAAAATACGGCGCACGGTAATTCTTCGTCACCTAGATTTAATCGACCAGTTCTCGTAGCTCTTCCCAGTCTCTCGAACTCATGTCGTAAGCGGTTAGCATGTGCAGTTAACAAATTAGAAGATTCCGCCGAAGGCAGAGTTGACTTTTTGGTTTATTTATACGAAATGTCTAATGGTTTTTTACAAGTTTGATTGAGCATGCTTGTTGAAATTTCCTACCTTTTCGAAAAACTGAAACTTAAAACGATAACTTTCCTAATATAACAAGGAAGCATTGACTACTAGTTTCTGATACACTCATTTCTTACAACTACAGTGCAATCAACATTTTTCCTTTTTCTTTTTTTTTGGAGGGGGAGGAGGAGGGGGAAAGGACAAGGACAGATAAGAGATAATTAGCCATGTTGCAGAACGTTTTAATACGACTAACGTTTAAATAATGCCTCATCAATAACAGCAATAATTTAAAAACGCAGGTAGTAACCACAGCATGCATTTACTTAAAGTAACTAATTTCCTGCTCACACATCTAGTAAAACCGGCTTTCGGATATTCTTTTACCGTAAACTCGGCTAATTTAACGATTTTGTCCTTCGCTTAAATGAGTTTTTTCTTCCTTAGGCTGATATCAATCACGATAATCCGGTATACAGAGATGCTACGCATTCAAAAGCCTATGAATTGGCTATTAAGAAGACACTTGGACTCGCGGCGATATCTGATTATTTTAGCTGATGTGGCGGAATACTTTTATATTTTGACAGTTCAGCGAAAAATTAATAAGCATGCACGTTCACTTTTACTATAGCACATAAAAAGAAGCGACCGAACAGCGTTATTCTATCCTACTTAAACCTGTAAAAAGAACAGATGAACCCTTCTCGTTCTATTTGCATATGCCTGCAGAATTTTATCTCTGAAAGCAGAAAACTGGCGACGTTGCAGAAGCCCTGGAGCCGAATCTGAAAGCATAGGCTTGAGTGGTCAGTCAACTTTCGAAAACATTAACAAATTTAATGCAAATTAAAAATAAAATTAAAAAAATTAATAAACTCATTGGATACTAGCGACTCGCAATGTTTCTGGAAAATAATTGCCTACAGCTGCTGTAAACGTTTTTGGAGGTAAAAATGCTTGTTTAGCGAGAATGGCCAAAGTTAAAAAAAAATCGTTTAACATTAAAATTTCAACTGAATGAAATGTCTAACATATTTGCTACTGAACTATCTTTCCATCTGTTATACAAGGTTCCTGTTAAAAATATATCAAGTTATTTTTTTAAAAAAAGATCCATAAATTAACTACAATAATTTTAAGAAGGCATCTCAATGCTATTTGAAGAAGAAACTGAATGCAAAAATTAAACAACACGCTTTGATGTCACTTCAAATCGCGAGCGTACATTCAAGACACATTTTGTAAAAATCTTATTAAAAAATACCTACAGCAGACACAACTTAATATAATCTCGGTTAATATTATCATTCGCATAATGTTATCGAATTGTCCACTCGTTTGTATAGGAAAATATGGAAAATGCTTTGCTTACTGGGATCAATAATTCGGTTAATACAATGAAAATATGGTGGGTGTTTACACATTTTTAGAACGATTTCGATAAAGACTTAAGAAAAGCAAATCTTTTGGAAGAAAAATTTCTGGCAACAGCGTAATATTTGAAATAAGAAATATCGTCTGCTACTTTAAAATTGATTCTTTTTTAAAAATATTGCATGTAAACAAGCTGTTCACTGAAGGGTATGTCTTTGTACTTTTCGAAAAGAAACATTCCTATTCCATAATTCAAAAACCTTGTGAAGTGCATTTCAGCGAGCAAAATAAGCAATATTATTAATCAGAAAGAGAAAAAATCATCAATCATTACTTCAATGTGGAAAGAGATTCCAAACGAATACCCGAAAAACATACGTACTGTTTCTAAAGTTAGTAGCCAGAGAAAATCTACCGATGCAGAAGTAAATTGCAAAGTCTTTAAATAAAACTGTAGCAACAACAAATAAAATAATAAACTGATATTTACGGCTTAAAAAATGCTAAAACATACAACGTTCACCATCTTTTGACAAGGCATATGGCACAACGCAAAACAATTCGCAGAAACCTCTCTGTAAACTATTTACATCGATGATCTTTGGGTTTACCTAAAAGACTGCAACAGAAAGAAGATCTATTTATTATCGAAAATGAAGAGGGAAAAAAATGTACAAAGCTGGTTATGTGAATAGAAAGAAAGTTTCAAGAAGGGGTTTATGTTTGTCGCACGAAATTCTTACCATGAGAAGTTAAAAGGAATGAGAAAAAAAGTTAAAATCAACTCTACTATCAACAGAAAGTTTTACATCTAGTAGTCACAGATGAAATTTCATTTCATTATCCCAATAACTTTCAAAGAAATACATTTACAGTCCAAAATATGATTATTAGATCGAATATTTAAAAAAAAATAATACTGCTTACACTAAACATCAATTAAACGGCCTGGAAATTGTTCTAAAAATGTGTAAACACGGTCTGTATGAAAAGGAATGTGTAAGAATAAACTTTTCTTAAGTGAAGTAAAGTCCCTAAATAAGTTAATAATTGATTATAAAAATTTCCAAGTGACAGAGAAATGAAACCAAACAGTTTGGTTTTGATTTCAACCATTTAAAAACATGTTAAAAAAAATTGTGTTTCACATAGATTTTCAATAACTCTATTGACATTTAGGGTTATCAGACACAACTTCCTCTTCTTCAAGCGTACAAAAAAACTGTCGCGGAATTTTTTTTCCTTAAAAAGAAATTTGTATGAAAGTATTCCTGCTATTTGCCTAATTTTAAATTTCACAGTGGACTGTTACTTTCCAACAAGCAATGCCCTCCGAGTATGAAGGTTGATGATGCCGAATGAGTCAAATAATTTCCAGAAACATTACAAACAGTTCATGAAAAAGAACTTATTAATATGTTTCTAGCTATAGTTATATTAAACCAGTTACATTAAATCGTTGTAACGATATTTTTTCTCATAGCTGTAATCGAAATAGCCGTGGACAAACGTGATCACATTAAGTGGCGTACCGCCATGATTTACGAAAATTGGCATATATTGTAAGATCTGTGTCTGTTATTCCACATACACTAAGAATAGATCCTGCAATGAACCTGGCGAATTCTTGCACAGGCGTAAATGAATTACCAGCACAGAAGAAAGGTGAAAAGTAACCCTTTATTAATTCAAAGTTTAACAGAAAGGCCCAATCTTCGTGCGTTACAAAAACACCGTCAACTTGCGGTGAAAACTTAAATGTAGAATATAATTCAAGTCGAATCTAAAGTAAAATAGTGTTGGATTAGCACGTTAAATTACACCTAACAGGTTGACTCACAAAAACCTAACAGGCGTGACGATAATCCGAAACGGCCAAGAGGCCTACTAGCGTAACAGCGGGATAGCAACGAAACGTGCGCTGTCTAGCGAAAACACGCTCTAAATAGACCCAGAGATTCACCCGTTTAAATAGTCACTTCATTTAACTTTAAATTTACATCCTGGCGAGAAAATACTAGGGGAAGTTGAAAGGTTCAATTTAAAATAAATTTTTTATGCAAATAAGAATAACCTTACAATATCTTTTCTTAATAGTAGCTTCATATACCGATTTTGAAATTTTCAACCAAATTGGAACATCTTTTGAAGACCAAGATTCATTGTAATGGAGGCCCAATGCGATTTTCTATTGTTAAAGAGCAAAGTATGCAGGAAAGAGACCATGCCCCTTAATGCAACTATTTCGCAGGTGATTGGGAAAAAAAAAAAAAAATCCTTAGTGTTGATATTGGTAGAGATTCGTACGTGATCTTACCTTGTTTACTCTCTGACTCTTATGTGTTGTCATCTTAGCTTTACAAGCATAAGTTACGATTTAGGGCGCGAAGTAGAGACTATCGCATTATTATTAACCTTGTGTTGCTTCTTTTGAAATTTGTCAGTTAATTCTATTCCAATGTACTTCGTTCTATTCTTCCAATGTGAGATTTGATCCATGATACTAAAACCTTTATACTCGCCTTGTTAGCACACTGGTAGGTCAGCGAAAGCCACAGCCTTGAGTCCGGATTCGAATTACGGACATCAAAACAAAAAGTTACATTAATCGAGATATGAACATGAACAATAAAGCTCGCAGATGAATATAGAATCTACGGATCTTCGTCGACGAAAGGGGACTTAAATACTATGATAAAATAGCACTTCGAAAAATATGCAGTGAAATTCGAGAAAACTTAAACTCCCTTAAAAATAAAATAAAATGACTGCCTATTAAAACAAATAAACATATATAATGTGCACAAGAACTGATAGTTTCGATTTGCGGTGTTTTTTTCAATTATTCGAGGCCTGCTTCCCCGACATTAGCCACGATAATCAAGAGTACATTATACATTTATTTAAATTTAAATTATTTTTATTTATTATTACAGAAATAACGTGTTTTATATATTAAACACGGAAACGTTGATAAATATCAAAAGTTGAATAAGAGTAGTGCTTTATATTTATAAACTAAACCTAAATATTTACCAGTAAATAAAAGGCTAACCGCACTTCCCTCCCTGAAGCCATGAAATTCGCCTCTGGTCCAGCTGCTTCTCTTCAGATGCTGGTAGAGGTGGGATAGGAGATTCTTGGATCCGTCCCCTTATATGTTCTCCATTAAAACTGGAACGGAGCTAGCTAAAACTCTTCACGTACGGATCTCTACCGACTTCATGTAATAAGATTGTTTTTGATAACCAAAACAGAACTTTCATGTATTATTACAGTAATATTGCATTCATTTTCTTCTATTAAAAATAATACAGTAATGTAATATTACTCATAAACAGTAGTATAGAGGCGAAATAGCTCAGACAGCTATGGAAAGTTCAATATGAGAAAAGATATCCCAAAATATGATTAAAAAACAAAATTTTCCATAAAATCACAGGCACATATGTCTATTAAATTTTATTCAGAACATATCTCTATCAAATTTTATTCAGAGTCTTAAATTCTTTTACGCGCAGTCTCAGTGAATGCAGTAATGAAGCCCAATGTCCTCCTTAAATAAAATAACCATATTTTAAGAAAGCTAATCCAAGACACTTAATGAAAAACTAATTTCAATATTAAAAAAACTTTTTCAATCAAACTAGTTTTCAATTTAGTGTGACAAACAAAACAATAACATAAAGGAATAAACGCAAATGAAAAAGTAAAGAACTTGAATAGCAAAAACAGACAAAATACTAAAAAAAGGAATGTAGATGATGTAAATGGTATTAATGAAACTCCTCACTCAAATCTTAAAAATTAACTGAGTTTATTCTAAAATATCTGCATCTCCCTTTTTTCTTTAAACTATTTTTAACTTCTTAAATTCGAGAGGGGAAAATTACACGAGTGATTTGATTTCCAAAGAATGCAATTACAGTCAGAACAAAACAAATGGAAAGTAGTTATGGATAAACTACTGGTAACTATTAAAACATTATTTCTTTAAAAGAAAACTACATTCCAATAAGAATATATAGTAATATTAAGAGCACAGTATCTGACGGTAATTGAACCGGACATGTCATGCTCCAGCTCAATTAAGTCGAAGGAGAATGGGGCGAACAAAAGACCTATATTTCGAAAAATCGAACGCATTAGCAGAAGAAAACGCTACAGTGAGTTAGAGCGTAAATAACAGAAGTAAGGTGAAATCACACGTCTGGAAAGTTTAGCCGCGAGAACACTTGCCACGCCTGGGTAACTTAACGAAGAATCTGTATAAAATACGTTCCCAATAATAAATGCAAGGGAAATTCAAACGGATGAAATGTTAATACAAAAATGGAAATACAAACTGAACGCACTGAGTAAAAATAATCAGGGAATACAATTCACCTAATCAGTAACTACTTCTCAGAGGATTAAAAAAAACTGCATACAGCCAAAAGGGGGGAAATTATGCTAATTTTATTTTAAATTTTGATAACGTATAGCTAAAAAGCTATGCGGAAAATTACGTGTTATTAGGTTATTAGGCGAGAGTTATTAGGAATCTCGAACTGCTCAGTCCAATTCCGGATATCTGATAACCCTCTCCTTAAGCTATATTTAAGCAGACATGAATGAAATTTTTTGTACGCTCCCACAGCTAACTTTATCCTGCTTTCATTTTGTTGTACACTTAAATCCTCATGACTACGGACGACACAGAAAATTGCATCAAACTTTTCGCATGTGTTAAAAAATCACAGATCATCAATCATCATTAAACACACCTTTAAAAGCTGATACTATTCTGGAGGAATATTTTATCGCGAGACCCTTATTGATAGCGGTTCTCCATATGTGGTCCAAAAATACAAGCAGACGCCCTAGTCATCAAAAGCACCGACAGTCAACGTGGACTCCAGGAGAATCCATTCGATAACCCCTGGATACCAAGGCGCCATATACGGCAACGCCGCTACATCCATCCCCGAAGCCTCAATTATTCAGTAATAAAAAGCAACAAAAGTGAAATACTTTCAGTTTAAAAAGGCAGGAGAGAATGAAGAACGTGGGGCACCCAATAAACGGGCCAGACTACCACGTGGCGATGCCATTTCCTGTGCACTCTGCAGACTCCCCAGGCACAAACAGGATGGTTCTGCAGAAAATTATTATTTCAACTCGCAGAAAAAAAGCTTCTAAAGATAATATGCGAAGTGATGAAAATTCATGGCCTAGAGACGAAAAAAAAAAAAAAAGATTCGTGGAAAGTTTCTAAAACAGCGCTGGGCAAAGTTAAATGGCTCCATCTAGAATAATTCGGTGCGAACCAAAGAAAGCTAAGCAAATAAATAAAAGTCAACAAAGATAAATCTTGGAATCTTCGCTTTATATAGGTTCACCTTCCGTCATTTCTCAAGTACAGTAAAACCCAACTGAGGAAGTTTTCTTTCTTAACAAGTTTATTTCACAAAGACTCACATACTTCGATAAAGTTAAATGTTTTTGCATAATACGTTTTATCTTGAAAATTTTTCCAGCTCAAGGAGTTCGCACCAATCTCTTCTTCGAGAACTTAAATTTTTACTTTTTTCGAAAAGCAAATTCCTTTCCTTCATTCTTTTTTTTAAAGAAATTGTTTTGAATGCATTTATCTCCAAAGTCTGAACTAAAAACGGAAAGCATCAATCTTGTTTTTATAAAAGCGACAGTTTTTTTTTTCTGTTGTTGTCACAATATGTCTCGACCGATCACACACCACTTCCTATCATCATAATGGTTAGCATAAGCCCTAGGAGAATTAGGCAATGGTGAGAAAGCCTGCTAAGTTTCGGTTCATTTCTTTCATCTTTCTTACACGGACAATACGGGTCCTACCCATGGTCGAGAAATTAAAACCGACGAAAGAGAACTAGAGAGAACTTAGAACAGAGAAATGAAGATCACTATAGTTTGTTACTTTAACACAGGCACTTCAAGACCTTAGCGGTCCTTCTCATATTTACGCATCATAACGTCTGCCGCCATCACCACGCGGAGAGAATACACGAATTTTAATAAATTAGAAAATTATAGTATTCTTCGCAGGAGTCTTTACCTAAGTTACAAGGGGTAGTTTTGAGGCAGAACGGACTTCAAGTGCTTTTTCTAAAGAAAACACACTAAAAGGCACTTCTCCTATTTCCTTTCTTTTAAAATGGTACCGTCCCTTTCTGATTTTTTTATTAAAAAAATAATTAATGAATAGGTAACTTTAATTTATGAAGAGTTTGAAGGAAAATATGTTACAAAATCAATAAAAAATGAAAGTTCTATATTGCATGTTTAAATAAAATTTTATGAACTACGTCAATTTGTAACAATTAAAAGAAATGTTTCAAATTGCCTTATTTAAATTCAATTTAAATATAATAATAATAATGAGCGGAATTTAATTTCAAAACAACTACTAAAGTTATTTATTAATTTAGCGTTATGTTGTTAGTAAGTTGTTCTGGGAATGATCGTAGGTTTAGAGGGAAAAAATGCACCCGTTCAAGAAGATTTTTTTTATCAAGTCCCTCCGAAAACTTCTCAAGAAGGTTCTGCTGTACTTTCTACGCTAACAATAGCTAAAAATACAAGCGTAGTTCACATAAGAATTTAGACTTCCAAATGATAAAAGATGATGCATGGTGAAGAAAGGAGAAAGGAAATGGATCAGGTAGTTGTAGAGACATTAGGTATGTCGGATATAAAATACCATTGCCGGGATTCAAACCACGGATTTTCCATTTACTAGTTGGACATGCTAACTCTGTAACATCTCCCGAACATGCACCGGGGTATCCGATAACTCCTTATATTCTTCTCCACTTAAAGGCGAGAGGCATGAGACCCAATCGACTAAATGGTGACGACTGACAACCACAATTTAGTTGTGGTGCAAGAATCTTGTACAAGCACTCGATACTTTGGACCATGTAACACGAAAACTTGTGTCTTCGTTGAGATTCTAAGCACGGAAAGTGCGAGGTTCCTCCGACATTTAATAAAATGACATTCCATAGCTGCCAACCCTGAAATCTTAAAAATCGGGAGGTTTTCACGCTAAGCTGCGACCTCACTTCAAATTAAATCCAAACCGATTTTAATTCGCTTTGTAATGCATGATTTTGGTTACTGAACTATTTGTAACGTAATTCTTATGTAACATATATTAAAATTTAATTATATATTTTAAATTTTATGTTCTTATGCTAAATTCATCTTAAAAAAAAATTAAGACTTTTATATAGAGAAAATCCTAAATAGAGAAGGTTTATTTATCAAGTTATCAAAAATGAATAAATAACGTGCATAGTAAAAACTTAGTGATGTGCCATTTATTGAATTAAAATAAAAATAAATACAAATATTAATAGATTAAATATTGTTGGAATTTTCATATAAAAATCTACAAATGTCTACAGTAGATTAAGACGACTCAGATGAAATAAAATTTAATTAAATTAGATCAATAAAATGAGAAAAAATAAAATTCAGATGAAATAAAATTTAATAAGAAGAACCTTTCTGAAAATCATTAGAGATGGGAGAATGAAATTTGCCTAATTTAAGGATCATTAATTCAATGAATTTCATTTATTGCTGCAAAACATTTTCCTTGGTAAACGCTAAAAATTAAAAACCGGAACCTTTGATGATTTATCGGGATACCGGGAAATTTGATGAAAAACTAGAGATCTTCCGGTAACGTAATAAAACAGGGAGAGTTGGCAGCTAAGTCATTCATATGCAGCAAAATTACTCTTAACCAAACTCAGCTCGAACGAAACGGCGAACCCATAATTTTTTTTTTAATTATATAAAAGTGATTTTGAAGTTGAGAAACACGCAAAACAGTTTTCCAAAAAATCCCCCCATCTCATTCTTCCAGAATAAATGCGTTTCAGAATGAAAACAAATGTCTTGCGAATTTTGTATGTATGTAAATAATTTTAGTGAAATCATATGTGAAACTGTTGTATTTTTTTTATCATGTAACATAAAATGCCTCAAAGAGAGAAAGTTTTACCGGAAAAATAAAAATACATAGGGAAATCGATTTAACACTTAGGTAAATGGGTATCTCGTTAAATTGGCCAGATATCGCAAAGCTGGGAATGGTTGTTTTGGCAATTGACGCCAATTTTTGACGCCACATTCGGCAAAAAATCGTCAAAATTCGTCAAACTTGGCAATATTTGGGTCTGGTCCCTGCGTAACAGTAATGAATATCGTAGTTGAATAACTGGAATTGCTCCGATATGCAAATGTAACTGTATCCGGCTTTCATATGCCTTCCGGTAATTGCGAGAAGTGGAAGGTAATGTAATATAATATACTAGCGCGCTGCAACCCTCCTCGCCGATAATAATCGGCCTCATGGTTAGTAGAAGGTACTACAGATTTCTTGGCGGCCGGGGGAGTACTACATAAGACTGGAAGAGGGCATCAGTTTTTCCGTTATTTAGTTCAGCGTTGAGTACGAAGTATTGAAAGATCTCTGTGTGAAGTTCGCCTTTCAGAAGTGTTTTGCGTTACGCTGTGTTTAATGTTCTTAATAGCTTGAACCTTAACAACTGATTGTACTGCATGATACTGAGAAGAGGTGTACGAGTGAGTGCTTTTGTGGAAAGTCCTAGAACTGTAAAGCTTTTTTTTTTTTAATTTTTTTTTTATAAAATAAATTTTATTAAGCTGTCATAGGCTCTGTGTGCATTCAATCTATTAGGAGTCCGTACGCACGCAATGGTAATGGTACATTATATGCAAAAATTAGTGAACTGCATTTTCTAAAATCTGAGTTGCATTAAAAGTGTTACCTAAAAATTCCTAAATTACAGAAAACGATCAAAGATATCAAAACATTATACAATATGTATATACAGTTTAAGGAATTTATAAGTCAAAATACGACATAAAAGAACCAACTTGTTTATTTTTTAGCCTTCTATATGTAATAATTTTATAGAGAAGATGGAGGTACTTGCAATCATGGTCGGCAGAACAAATCTTTTACTTCTTGAAAAAACAAACTTTTCGTTGTACGCAAACGTTATTCACGATGGACTACTGCAAATTAAAGTTAGCAATTTGATCTACGTATTTTTTTACCTTATATATATATATATATATATATATATATATATCTGTGCAGCGGAGCACACAAAGGTAAGCAATTGGTGCGGTCCCCTGATAAGCCGCAAGCCTGTTACGAGGTGTGAAGCGACACTTTCTAAAATTACGGAAGCAATAAGTCGTTCAGTGATGTCTCCACTTCACGTAACAAAAGTCATAACTCCATGACCAATGTCGGGAGATTTTTGCGATCTGTACTGTCTCTGTCATCAAAGCTTCTCGAATTCAGGGCGCTAACAAAGCAATGGTTCTGAAGCTTTTCTGATATTGTCTTCATCTATAACGAATAGGAGTACTTAAAATACAATCTAAAAATTTAAAAGGTGCGATTAATTCAATCTTCGAAATGTTCCAGAGAGAACAAGTACTCAGAATGCTTTAAGACTCTCGACTAAAGACACTCTTGCCGCTAGGAAGATCCTCACAAACTGAGGACAATGACTTACCTTCTAAATGATCCCTTCTATGCATTCAATATTGATTATCAGTTATCGTTATTATATTCTTAGAGCTTCTCGCAGAGATATATAATGAACGTGTTTTTAGTTCAATGTGTAGTTTAACACGCAACCTAGTTTAACTGCAAATCAGTCAACGAGTCACTACAATGGAGTCGCCCCACTAGTGCATCTTTTTTCTGATTGAGAGATGACATTGAGTAGATTTCAGATCACGAAAGCTTCACCTCACTTAAGTGTCTAAATAAAAATCGCCTCAGACGACGAGCGGTGTTTTGAGATAATCTATGCTACATTACTAAGTGTCAGGGCGATTGCCATTATTGTTTCTTTTTGATTCTCATTAACGAAGCCTGGCAGCAGGTGACTTACAGCACCATGACTTAGGCGTTAAGAGATTTTAGGGTCAGATTGGGCTGAAGGCAGAGACTTTGACTCTTAGAACTTTTACTGTTATCTATGATATTGTGCCTTAAAAAACACGGTCTAGGAAGTTAACAGCGAAGACGTGGAGAAGTTACTCCGTGAGTATAAAAATGCATATAACAAGAAGGGATACAACAATTTTAAGAGCAGTAACGAAAGTCAATTGAAAAAAAAAAAGTCTTCAGAAGAAGATGAAATAGGTGTAATTCTCTGATCCGCAACATCAGTGCAAAATGGGATAAGATGCAACGTTTCTGACGTAGCGATATCACCCTGATAAAGCAGTAACAAGGTACAGCATAAACATTTTCAATGATAATACTGGTTCTGATTTTAAAATGTGTGGGGGGGGGAGAGAACGGATAAATTTTAAGTGAAACAAGAGGGCTGCAGTTAATCTCAAGCAGAGTACTTACTAAGTAAGCAGAGTACAAGGCACTCAGAGATTTAGAAAAGAAAGCAAATGTTCGCTAAGGAGAATTATCTGACGTTTTCATGGAAGGAAATTTCGTATCCGAACAAGAACATCTCTTCGTCATTTTCCACTTACGTTGTCTTCGCCGTACACTCTCCTTTGTACAGGTACTATAAAATGAAATTAACTTTTCGTCTATTTTATCTATTTAATATTATGTTTGACTTTTTTGTTTTATATTCACTGATTTTTATTGGCTTTAGATTATGAACTTCAGCACAAAGTACTGTTATAAAGTTTAAATAAACAATCGTCTATGGTCCAGAAGCGAATTAATTAACTAATGTATTTTACATTAATTCCTATGCGGAAAATTGTCTCGGTCGACGAAAGGCCTTCGGGAACGAATAAAGTTCGTGAACACAAGTTTCACTGTAACAGAATTCTTTAACATTCTCGCTTTGGAAGAACCAAAGAAGTTGTGGGGTTCCACCCTTTTATTTAACAGTTAAATGTGAGAAACCTCTTACACAAATAAGCGAATAATGGCTAGAGTGTGTGAACAGAGACGTAAGACTCAAGAAAGATTAATTACCCTTTATTTTTCAAAATAAGGATAAACACAGTCGGCTCCTATCTCAGAGCGTTACAGCAAAGCCTCCACTTGGGCTTGAACTCAAATTAATAAGAATTAAAGCTTAACTAATGATTAACTAAAAGATATAACCGAAGCTATCAGGATTCTAAGTAGTTGGCTCCTAAATCTCAATTGAGTAGGCGAAGCTATTAAGGGCCTGAAGTACGGCCGGAGCGTAGTAATAGCTTAGACAGAGACGTAGCCCGGAGGCAAACGCGCGCTAGTCAGAAACTCTGGCTCTCTAACGATGTCAGTGAAACATCGACTTAAATACTACTCTTGCTCATTTGCATTAAATGCGTTTCTGAAAATACATTCTGGTAGGAAAGTGTAAGCTCAAATTAGGAGAGACAGGAAAGTGTAATAAACTTAAAGTAACTGTTACAAAGTTAGGATAAACCTTACAAAGCTACAGTATGCCTAGACACCTATAAATTAATGGCAGCATGGAACTCCACACCTTTTCTCAGAGGAAGTTTTATAAAATGTGAACTGTTTTCTAGGAACGGTTTAATTCTCAATGGATACTCCCATCAAATAATTCAAAAACAAAGATCTTTTTTTTATGCTCGTTAAACTCTCCCCATCAAATTAAAAAAAAAAAAAAGTGCCCTCCCACAGGCACCATCCATGCCGCGACAGCCACAATTCATCACTCAAAATTAATGGGCTAAATGATGCATGGTGAAGAAATGAGACTAGAAAGACTGCCCTCTCTCGGTTGGGCATTCATAACTTAAGCGGCGCCTGCTGAGTCAAGACAAGGTAAAAATTTAATTGGAATGCGTTGTAAAACCATTAATATGAACACAGCACAAAATTGTCTTACTGATACAAATAGATCAAATCTAGTAGCATATTACAGCAGGCGCAGTTTATTGTGATCACGCTTGTCCACGGCTATTTTGGTACAATTAAAACGATTAGAATAATTCAAATCTACAACAAACTAAGGGTGTATTTTTTGCTTAGTTTTAAATGGTTACCTAAAATCGAAAACAAGCTGTGGGGCGACTTATCCCTTACCTGCAGACATCTTTCTGTCACTTGGCAATATTTTTAATCAAATTTGGACCTTATTTGAAAATTTCACTTCAGTTGAAAAAATTATTCTATAATTCTCTGATAATATATTCGACGTATTTTCCTATACAAACGGGCCGGACTTCGACAATTCGATAATAATATCCGAATTATAGCATTAAACCGCGATCACAATAACTGGTGTCTACTAAACAATCAATTTCTGACTCATTGAGGCCTGATTAATTTAAAATCATTGCGAACGACAGAAAAATTACTATCACAAAACATCACAAACCTAACATCAGATGAAGCCAAACACTTCTACAGGAAATACAAGAAGAAAACGGATCAGAAAACAGCAGTGACAGTAGATGATGCCATGGTGTTCAAAACCTTTTTTTTAATCCACAACTGTATATAATTTAACGATATACAAACCGCAGTGTATATATATGGTTAAATCATCCATTAAATATAAATTGCTAAATCATAAAATATAAATTACATGTACTGTTAATTAAACTTAATTTCTTATTGATTCCTCTCGAAATACAAGAGTACTAAGAAAAAAACACGTTCTTCCCTTTTTGTTTTGAAGTGCGTTCTTGAAGTGTGTTTTGAATGCTAATTTAAAGAAAAGCTGACCTTCATGACTTTCGGGTTCATTCTTGAAAACAGCATTACATTTTAATGTAGAATAACACATTGGAATAAATACGCAATTTGAGGAACAGTATTTATCAAAATATTTATCTAAGTTAATATGCCATGAGCGTAGGTATAGGTATAGTCCCACCGCACAACCACGCATTTGGCCCCAAATTTGAGGAAGAACACCTCGGGAGGCGCTCCAACAGTCTCCCATCCGTCTTCCCCTACTACCAACTCATGGAGGTAAGAGGTAAGAAGGAGAGGCCCTAACCATTTTTTTTCCATTCGCTGCTTTGAAGCACTGGCGATCCCTTCGTAGTGACCAAAACATTCAGCGACTTACCATTAAGAGCAATGGTTTTTTGACACGATTGGATGTAAATATTTTGCAATTACGTATTAAATATACATATTGCTACGGATTTTGTATTTAATTTGGTATTTTTAGTAGAATTATAATTAATATTGTTTTATTTCCCCGTGTAATGCAGCGCGTGACGAGTTTTAAGAGAAAGCTACGCCGAAAAAGTAAAACTACAGGAGCACGCGCATTTAATAAATAGACATCTCGGTAATTTTATTCTTTTGCTTTCCAGAAACCTCAAGAAAATACCAGAATGTTCTCGTGCATGATTAAAAAGCTTATAAAACCTGGAGGAAAACACCTCAATTCAGTTGTTTACTTAGCGCTGTTATTGATTGTAGTGAATTCGCGGTGCGATCGGGTTAGCTTTCTCTGTGTTTTCAATTTGAGTTCTGTTTAACGTCTTAGTAGTTTAAAATATAACTACTGTGAGATATTGCGATATATATTGCGAATATCCCTGAGGAAATTTCAGCATTTTGTCTTATTTTTTGGGACAAGAATAAATTTTATTAACTTTTTATCGACTTTTGCATTCAATTCATTACGAACCCGTACGCACACAACAATATAAATGTATATATTTCTTTTTCTGCAATATTTCAGGGTCCTAAATATGTGAAAAGAACACATTTTTAAACAACATTTAATTCTGAACGGAATTAAATGCTATACTTTTCACAGAACAGTTTGCTCAGAACGGTTTAATTTGAATGAAATATTTTCACAAATTTTCGTTAATTATATTAGAAAAAAATTTTAAGGTAATTCGATTTTATTCGGTTAAGCATTACAAAAATTAAGATCAAAGTTTATTGCATTATTAATACTAAAATTATGCATTATTTCTTTTCTAGAGTTTCTTCCTAAAATACTTTCTCAAATACATGATTTTTTAGATCCCGAGGCATCTTTAAAATCAAAAATTCTAAGTCAATTTATAATTAATGCTCTATTTGGTCCATTTCAAATTAAAGAACCTTTTATTTTAATTGTGAAATACGTTAAATATTTGTGCTCATTTCCATGTACTTAACTTTCTCTGAATATTTCTGAAAGCGAATAAAAAAAGGATTTTTTTTAAAATATTATTTGAAACTTGTAAATGAATAATTATAAAATGTAAGGGAATAATTCCTTTTATTATACTTATCAGTTTTTTGGGTTTTTTTATCCTTGATTTCAACAATACGTATTCTAAAATTCTTCATTATTACTTCCTTAAGTACGCATCTCATAGAATTTACAATACCTTTTAACAAGATTGCTTTCCATTACGAACAATTCTTGTTTAAATAGTTTTATAAACGGATTTGTCAACAGGATTTCAATTTATATTTACAATTCAATGCTAAGGTTGTTATATATTTAGATAATATTTATAATCATAATAAATTTAGATACATTTAATAACTAGATTTCTTCACAGTAACTTTCACATGAGTTTATAAATGAACAAATCCTTCATTTCAGACATTTCAAATAATTTAATAAATATTAACGTATTTTGTTAAAGGCAGATATATGCTTTTTATAAGCACATGCATAAATACCCATACATATTTCATATTTTTCATTTTCGGCATGTGCAAATCTTCAATTTCTGCGCATTCACTATGGGTTTGGAACATAAAATAAGTAGCGAATACTCTATCAAGGGTATCGAAAGACGTATACAATGTTAAAGGTATTTGTCATTCTTTAAGCATAACATTTATGCTAAGATCTATATTTTTGTAGTTCAACAGCTTAGAATTTTATAAAACAAATTCATAATCAAAATCGCTGTTGTTAGTTATCGAAAAATAGTGAGTTTTGCATAAATGTCTAAGCTATACAAATTGCTATTATACATCACACAAGAAGAACCCGTTTTTCGATTTGTATGGAATTGACGTGTGTCGAAATACTATCAGAGCGCTGAATACGGGAGCTTCTGAAGGTAAACAAAAAGCACCCCATCAGGAGACCGAAACCTGAGAGCACTGCTTCACTCGGAGTGCGGGCTTGGCCCCTCCTCCCTTTCTTGCCTCCATGTACCAACTAGTCTAGGGCTTTCGGCTCGCCTGTATTTTGAGCGCACCTAAGCCACACATACATTATATACTTACCAACATGCATGCTTTCTCCAGGATTCGAACCCGGGCCCATCAATACGGCAGTCAGCATCATAAACGATTATACCGTCTGAGAGGCTTGTTATATGCACAGCGATTTAGGCTTTGAGCAGAAAACATGAAATATCAACGACGCCCTCACTGGAATTCGAACTCCGGACCTCCTGATTGCTAGCCCAACGTGCTTCCAATTATATATCCCGAAGGCTCGCGATGACAAAGAGAAAAATTCCTTATATTTTTCTCCACTTAAAGAACGGCTGAGCAGGAGGAGTATCCAGTCGCCAAATCCATGTGGTAACGAGTTATGGTCCGCAACATTTCAATCGGGCGCCACTTAGCAAAGCAGGAAAATAAAAAACTAGCTTCCAGCAGGATTCGAACTCCGAACTTTTCGACTGCTAGCAAGACACGCTTCCAGTCACACTACGAAGGCACGAGATAAGAAAGGAGACACATGTATTAATAACTTTCTCCCTTTTTACTTCCTTGTACGAAGTAAATGAAGCACTGTAATTGCGAAAAATTTCCTGTATCATATTATAAAGGAAATGCTCATTTTGATCGTTACGGAATCCATCTGGACAATTTTTTGCGTAACGTCTGTACGTACGAACAGAATAAAAGAGTTTTTTTCCAAAACGGATTGTAAAATGGATTTAAAATGGACTCAAAATAGATTTTTTTGCGTGACATTTGTACGTTTATATGTATACATCGCGTATAACTGAAAAACGATTAGTCGTAGAATGCGCAAATTTTGTATATGGGACTTCCGTAACATATAGTTGTGCACCTCCTTTTTTTTTTATTGCAATCGGCAGTGCCAAACTTATGTACATACCCGCTCCCTTACTCGGCTTAAAAGTCCTTCAACCGGCCTTTATTTTCGCAGTCGTTGGTCATAGTGATATACTTCCAGTTATAGGAGTTTTAAATGACGAAAATATTCATGTTTGTCAAATTTAAGGAAAATAAAAAAATTCACAAATAACTAAATCTAAGTATAAAAGTTTATAGTTATAGTTAGTTCAAAAATATTTAATAACAGTTTATTGTTGTTCTAAAAGGAATATTTAATAGGCTGCACAAGGAAGTCAAGTGGTGTCCACATCAGAATTTTTTTAAAACAAAATTTTATACTTTAAATAAATGTAATGGCCAAAAAGTTGACTTATCTCTTCACGAAAAGGAAGAAATACCTTTACGATTTTCCAAAATTTGGAAGTTCCATACGTTACTAGATTCTTGCCAAGAAATTTCGTGAACTTTCGTAATTTTCATTCTCAAATGAAAATTAGCATTCACTAGTTTCAAATTTGTGATTAAGAGAGCCCCTCTCCCTACTTATAAAAACATTCTGTACCACGACTAACGTCAGTAAGTTTTGAAAATAAACAACCATGAATCTAAATTCCCCGCAAATTTTGCGGCCATCAGACACAATTAAAAGTTTGCGAGATCTGTTCAAGAAAAGATTGCACTTCTTCGTCGAATTCTTGATGACAAATTTCAGTGCGGCTCACGTTTTCAGATGCTCAGGGTATTTTTGTGAAGCGAAACGTTCCGAAATATTCATGACTAGCAACTGAAATCTGATAGCATTTTTAAATCGCAAATGAGTTCCTTTCCTTGAAAGACGATACTTGAGCATTGCGTTTTAAGTTAAATAATTTTACTTGGCATGCTGATACTATTATTCTTCTCGGCAAATATTTTTGTAAAGACAAATATTTGACTCATGCACGGAAAGAAAATCCTAAGGACTGCTATGTAGTTCAATTTGAAAATTTATTACCCATTTTTTTTTCCCTTTCTCTGTTAGTGCGATCTAAGACAATGCTGTTACAGTTTAATAACATGTTTTCTGTTAAAATCTTTTATCTCGAGCTGTTATTTGGGAAATGTTCCCTGCGGCTCCTTTGCTGACTCAGCTTGTATTTGCATATAACGTCATCAACCGATGAGCTGGAAATTTACAAACAGCAAAATATTTCGAAGGAACACTTGCTGACATTCTATTATTACTCAACATTTCAAATATACTCTTTCTACTGAACGTGGCAGCTTAACACCTTAACCATTCAAAACTTTCTGTAAATCTATTCCACGCAGCATGAAAATAATGCTCTGAGTGGTATAGGCGAGCATCTCTACAGTACCGCAGTTGATTGCGGTATTGCTCAGCCAAGTTAACTGTTAAGCTTCGACCCCGATTTTGAGAGAGAACTCTTCAGTATCTGAGGATCCGGAGATCTCCAACCAATCCTTCCCTACCACCAGCCTCTCGAGACAATTTTCGGCTTCCCGTGTATTTTGAGTGCTCCATTGCCATACAGACACTGTATGCTTATAAACAGCCATACCTTCTCAGGGATTCGAACCGGAGCCCATCGGTACGGAAGTCAGTGTACTAGCCGCTAAACCGGCCAGGGGCCTGTTCGGAGTTTAGCGGTTAGTTAGCGGAGACAAGTGCCATACATCGTTTGGACTGAATGCGAATTTCCTGAACACAGAAAACTGTAAATGTATATTTGGTTGCGGATGAGCATACCCTAAAATCCGTCTATCTGAAAGTTCTCTTGGGAGGTCGACGGTCGAGGAGGCAGGAGACCTTTGGATTCTGTCCTCTGGGATGTTCTTAATCAAAATTAGGATGGAGTTGTGCAAAAGTCATACCTGCCTAAGGCCCTAAGGCCTAGATGCCTAAGGTCCTGACCGACGGTAGATGACACCCCCTCCCTCTTCACCGCTCCATGACTTTGTGGATGTGATCAGGAATCTCGCAAGGAAAAAATTCAAATTTATATTTATATTTAATCTGAAATCAAAAGTTTGGTACTTGCAAAACCTTTTTGTTGGTTACACTTTGTAATTCAAATATACGGATAGCTCAATATTAAATTTTCAGTCTTGCATTCATTTCAAGTAACTCTAGTCTATTTCAGTCATTATTAAGTACCTTACTTTGATTTCAGCTACACGTTTAAAAAAAAAAAGTTATGAAGACTTTCTAAGTTTACAGAGGTAATTTTTCAGGTGCGGCGAAAACTTGAGAATAAATAGAATAAATACTAGCAACTTAATCTTTAGCTCTTACTTATTAAATTTTCCTCCGACGCATAAATAAAAATACACATGTTTGTACGGAAATAAGTATAAACTTCCGATGTTAACGTTGGCGATTTTTTACAGAAGAGAAAGAGTGATGACATGAGTTGTCATGCAATTCAATAAAATTGCTTATCAATTGCAAATGTATCATTCTAGGGAATTTCTTTAAAAATATCGTCGATCTATTAATATTTATCATAAATCGGTAAATGTTATCAATTTATCAAAAGGGAACACATTTAGCAATTCAAAATCAAAATTTTTTTACAGTGACCTTTTTTCACTAAAAAAATATTGGAGAATTGATCAAACTCGGCATTGCGCACAGCCTCGGCTCTGACAAAACGGAGTTTGCGATGCAAGTACCTCAGCAGAACTTTTGTAGCCGATCTTCGAATATTTAATGTTCATAATAGATGAAAAAGTTCGTAACGAAGAAAATATGGCATAAATCTTGTCTGGAGGATAAAAATAAGATGTCAAAAGTTCGTAGCAGGCACTGAAGCGGCGAATCGATGAGAAGCCGATACAGACTAAGCTAGACCGAACTACCAGTAGCCTAGAAGGTCGAGGTGGACTACGAGTGAAGGTAAGTGAGCATAACGCGGTGAGAAAGAAATGCCTTTTACCGCAGAAACGTTCATACAATGAAATTGTTTATACAGGTTTAAAATTCACTCATGAGAAATTAATGAATACAAATTCAACGTTGCAGATGGCCAAACGAAATATATACAAAGAATAAATATGAATTTACCATATATATATATATATATATATATATGGTAAATTCATATTTATTCTTTGTATATATTTCGTTTGGCCATCTGCAACGTTGAATTTGTATTCATTAATTTCTCATGAGTGAATTTTAAACCTGTATAAACAATTTCATTGTATGAACGTTTCTGCGGTAAAAGGCATTTCTTTCTCACCGCGTTATGCTCACTTACCTTCACTCGTAGTCCACCTCGACCTTCTAGGCTACTGGTAGTTCGGTCTAGCTTAGTCTGTATCTGTATAATAGCTTATTTTTTTGGGGGGAGGGGGGTAGTTTAACTTTTATCCTTTTTTTTATATAGTTTTGGTATATATATATATAATTTTGGGGGGCGGGGTTATTTTTCAAAATTATAGACACAAATATAAAAACACAAGCGCAAATACAAAAGTACAGGCATCAGGGAGCTAGGGAAGGTACCTTAGTATCCTACCTACCTACCTACCTACCTACCTACCTACCTACCTACCTACCTACCTTAGTATCGCTAATGGTCTTTTTCGATTTTAATTAATATTATAGTCATAGTTATTAATTGGGATAGAGGGGTTTTGGACTTTGTGCAAATTATCGAAGAATTTTTTTGGCTAATTCAGCTATGTAAGCTTGAAATTCAGGTATTTTAAATTCAGGCTGAATTGCCGAGTTTCTAATAAACCAACGACAATTCAGCGCTTCACGAAGTATAACATTTTGAACAGTTTGTATTCTGCTTATAGAAGTAATACAGGCAGAGCCCCATACAGGACAGGCAAAAGTGTACGCACACCCTCGGCGCTATGTACCACATTATCATAATCACCCAAGAGCAGTTAAACTTTGAAGTACACAAACGCACACAAAAATGCGGACGTCGACTGATTGAAGAACTGTTACGCAAGAGTTTGGCGCCTGCGCTAATACGTAAGTACCTAAACTTACATTTCTTACTACAGCTTCAAACCCTATAGCGTTTGTTTCTGATAAATCCGTAACCTTGGACAATAATTACGAGAAACTCATCACGGATTGTCGATGCTCATCGGTCAATCGGGTTCTTTTCTTAATGATTTTCAACTGTGAAAAGAAGCTGTTCTCATACAAAATGTATTTTCATAGAAAGAGATCATCTTTAGTACAAACATTTGTAACTCAGATTACTTATTTTTTGACAGATACGAAAAAAAGTTTATAAAATCTTCAAATCTCTGAATGAAATTTAGATCCCATTGTAAATGGATATAAATTTCCACAGGGGTTTTACACCTTTTTTCCCTCATGCACTCCTTTCACCACCGTTAGAAGTTCAATCCCCTTCTCCTTTCCAAAATTTGAAAATTACATTACATTTATTTAGATGTATATTAATTTTTAACGTAGTTTATGAATTAAACAACAAAAAGTGTAGAAAATGTTAATAAACATCAAAACTTAATTAAAAGTTTTTTTTAAAAAAAAATATTCATAAATACTGAATATTGAAATAAAAGGTTGACCATATCCCCCCTGAAACTATAAAATTCCCATAGGGGGAATTCTCCCTTGAATGAGAACCCCTGCTATATTAATTTTTAACGTAGTTTATGAATTAAACAACAAAAAGTGTAGAAAATGTTAATAAACATCAAAACTTAATTAAAAGTTTTTTTTAAAAAAAAATATTCATAAATACTGAATATTGAAATAAAAGGTTGACCATATCCCCCCTGAAACTATAAAATTCCCATAGGGGGAATTCTCCCTTGAATGAGAACCCCTGCTCTATAATATTCTAAAGCATTAAGCAGTGAAAATAAAAGAAAGTATATAACACAAAAATACGAGCAATACAATAAAAACTTACAAAGAAACACTCCAAAAAAAAAAAAGAAAGGGGGAGAGAGAGAGAACTTGATTTTGAAAAATGATATCGATATACGGAATAATCGACTCAATAATCAGTTCAGTACCGTCCAGTCGGTACAGTGGTTAGTGACCTGACTACCCGGGTTCGAGTCCCACAGTAGCCATGGTTATAACTGTCCGTCCCTTCATAGGAGGCAGCAGTGGCCACCCATTAAGTGCTTCCATAATGAAATGGCCACCACTTTCAGCTCTTGTAGAGGCGCAAGGCTAATTGGCTAACAAATAAAGCGCCTGGCCATTTAAAACCAATAAATAAATAAAATAAAAAATAAATAAAGGTTCAGTACAGCAAGTAATAGTAAATACCTTCCATCCCAAAGGGAGTACGCAGAAAATAATAGTTTGCGAACCTAGTAAAAACCTGTTACCTCTCCACACAAACATCTCCAGAACAGGTTAAAGATACCCACATAACTAGACGTATTATATCACGACACCCCCGCAGAATTTCGAGCCAAACTCTGCTAGTCAGATTTCTTTCAATGAAAATTAAGCGATTGAAAAGAATATCCTTCCGTCAGTAGATTCGAAAGTTAGCAATATTTATTCTAATAAACAAAATTTAATCAAACAATATGACATACATCATAGGTCGTCGCAGTGTTATTGATAAGATATACTTTAAATCGATAATCTAAGAAAAAGTACTCAAAAGTGATAAGGTTATATAATATAATAATTAACTGCTTTCCTTCTTATTTTCCTGCAAAACTAGATTATTGCTGGAGAAGAAATCGGAGCATGATAATGAAAAAACGATAATGGACAGACACAATAACTGTTTGCTGGAAAAAAAATAACAAACTAGTTGTGAATTCATTCATACTTTTTCAATTTTAAAACTAATAAGGAATGATACTTACCTTTTAAAATATGCCTACCCTTTAGTAACTTTTATGTTAAAAATTGCGACATAATGACTATACAGAAAATGATTATACAAGTAAAAAAAAAAAAAAAAATTCAGGGAGTAACTGACAACGTAAAAGGAAATTATTCGAAAAGAATGTTAGGATATTAAAAACAGCTGCAGCCCAAAATTAAAGGCAACGACTACTCAAATTAGACAGCACTGAACATTCTCCTGAACAGAATCTTTTCCACAGAATCGCCGGGAGATCCACAGGCAGCTATTGCAGGTTAGATTATTGGAATATGGCACAGCACGTGAGGATCGGCGTAAGAGGAGGAGTATGCCTGCGTGGAAATCTCTGTAACGAAAACTGGCTGGCATTCACGTTACACACGGGAAGAACCACGAAAAACAAACATGCAGCCATCATATACAAAATTTCAACGTTCTACGGCTACTCGTTTTTGAGTTATACAAGATACATACCTAGGCACATACAGACGCCATTCTGCTCGTACGTACGGATATCAAACAAAAACATCGTTCAGATGGATTCGAGAGCAGCCAAAATAGATATTTTCGTTGAAATACGACAGTCGAAATTTTTCGCGATTTCAACATTTCCTTAACTTCGTACAAAGAAATGATCTCCTAACAACGGTAAGAGGTCTGCATGGGGTAAAATAGGTTGAGAACCACTAGTCTAAATCTTATTTCTATTTATATTATGCAGGAAGAAAAAAAGAAACACTATTCACATCATTTACATTCTTTGCGACCGTCTGGTCCGTAAACAGCCAGAATTCTTACAATCCTAAGGAAGGTGTGGATGCATATGACTATAATGTTTAACGCGGTTTCCTTGGAAACAGCAACCGTAAGCGCAAACATATGTGCACGACCTGGGACGATGTGTTAACCAAACAAAGTGGATGGATGTGGACATAACAAGGAATCTTAGATAAGTTAAAACAAAGAGAAATTGAATAAATTATTAATTTTTGTAATTCATAAGATAAACCAAAGTGAAAATACATTATTCATCGACTTCCAATTACAAAACAATAGACTAATCTTATCTAACTTTCCTTTTTACTTCCTTACAGAATAAAGGACTCTTTTTTTTTTCAGCAA